>PVKB01007057.1:0-44803 GCA_004027205.1 Ctenodactylus gundi | reverse complement strand
CCAAGCTATATTCTGAGATTTTTTTAATGATAAGAAAAGATCTTGCTAAGTCACTAAATTGCCCAGGTTGGGTTAAAACTTGAGATCTTCCTGCTTCAGCCTTCCAGAGAGCTGAGATTACAGGCCTGTGCCACCTTGCTCATCTGATGTCTGTGATTTACATGTGAGAAGAGCTCCCAGGCACTGTATCCCCTGTGACCAAAACGATCTTGTCCGTTGGCTCCGTGTTCCTGAGGTTCAACCCAAACAAGCAAGGGCTTTGGCAAGGGCACTTATTGCAGGGACTTCCTTAAGCAGGGGTTGGTGGGCAGAAGTTTGTCTGAAACCCGATTTTCCATCCCCAGGGGTCCCATAGGACCTAAGGTGGCTCCTGGAGAGAAAGCCTCTGCCTGGAGTCCTGGCCAAGTGAAGCAGTCCCCTCTCAGCACAGTGGGCCATGCACAGCCCCGCACTGCCCGTCAGAGCATGGGCACTTTGGATCAAAGACCTTGCGACTGCAAAGGCAGAAGAACCTAAGTAGATTCCAAATGTGTCTGTGCGTTTCACTTGTCCTAGTTTTTCTCCACACCAGTCATAGGACCCAGAGCCAGGGCTTCTGGTCATGGCATTTTTCAGACTCCTCGTCCCCTTAACCAAGGGAACAGTGTGGCAGCCATCCCTTGTCACCTGTGAGGGATGCGGTCCAGACCCCTATGAAGTCAGATCCCATAGGTGCTCACATTGCTCTGAGAAAATGACGTGGCACGTACCCTGAAACTACTGCATCCTCCTGAGCCCTGAAATCCCTTCTATGTCCCTCGGAAGGCCTCACCCAAGGTCACTGCTGGTTAAGTACCTACGATCCTGCGCAGTTAAGGCATAAAGAGTTGGAAAAGAGGTCTGCCTGCGATGTGATGGTGCTGCTCGTATTTTGTGTCTGTGTTTGTGACTCCACAGATGCAGAGCTCACAAATAGGGAGGACGGCTGGGATGGAAGGCTTGAACTCTTAATGCCCACGACTAACACAAGACGGGCCTCCTCTACCACTTTCTTGTGCAAGTGTTATAAGCCGCCATCCCTGATCAAGGAGACAGGTTGAGAAGATGAGAGAGCCCTGGTCTCCAGCCCATTCCCTGTCCTTCACAGCAATGTGGTCAAGCCCCTCACTTTCTCAGAGAAGCTTCCATCTGCCCTCTCAACCCTAAGACCACGGAGCAGCGCTGGGTGGCACTGAGAAGGAACATGATGGTCTCCTAGGCAACCTCTCAGTGGCTGCATGGAAGTTCTCCTCTGAAGCTCTACTGCCCATCAGCATATCAACACTGAAGGAAATCATAAAAATTTGTCCGGCACTCCTGGGGCCGGAGAATCACAAGTTTGAGCCCAGTCAGGATGACTTAGTGACTTTGTCCTCAAATCAAAAAGAAAAAATGGAGCTGGGGCTATAGCTCAATGTGTAGGTCCTGGTCTTAATCTCCAGTCACACACACACACACACACACACACACACACACACACACACACACACACACAAACTTGCCCAAACCCATGATTCCATAATGAATGAAAAGATTTTGAATAGATAAATGTCTGTCTAAGTTGAGATACTTAGCTAGTAATCACATCAGGATTTGATCTGAGATTTTTAACTTTAAATCACAGTTCCCTAATTGTTTTTCCACTAGAGGATTCAGTAGGCAAATATATTTGGCTACCTTTGTGAATATTGTAATATACCTATACTCTCGTTACTCTTCCAAGATACAAAAAGTTATTCTAAATTAACTTAGAATCAACACCTGCAAAGTAAGTTCACACCCAGTTCTCCTAACTTTGTTTTGAATAGTTGGCTTTAAAAGATGAGTTAAAGTCACATAAAAAATATAATTGCTTCTAATTAAAAAAGGTCCCACAAACATTGTAGTTTAGGGTCTAGTGTTTTTTCTAGCTCCTGAAACATAGATCTATAAGATAAATCAGTAAATGTTGGATATTATTTTCAAAAATTAAGCATATTTACAGTCAGTGAGATTATAGGTTCCCTTAATAATTAATATTAAACTATTTTAAAAAATAAAGACTCAAGCTGAGTGTGGTGGCACCAGCATGTAATACCAAAATTCTGGAAGGCAGAGCAGGAGGATTTCATTTCAAACCCAGCCTGGGTAATTTAGCGAGTTAGCAAGACCCTGTCTCAAAATCAAAAATTAAAAATAATAGTAATAAGGGTTGAGGATGTAGCTCACTGTGGAGATCGTAAGCTCAGTCCTCAGTACTACAGAGATAAACAAATTAATTTAATTAAGTACTCACTTCCTAGATCTTCGTTGGCCACACTCCCCACATTCACGCACTCAATCTCAAGCCAGCATGATTCAGGGGAACATTTTCCAACAGTATTTCTCTTGCACAGGATGCAACTTGTGAGTTCTCACTTATCCTCTAACAGATGTGCAAACGCTTGCACTTCTTATGATCTGCACCTGACTTCAGGTGCAAAGGTGCACAGGGCAGAATAGCCCAAGGCAAGGGACAAACTGACTGGGGAATATTTAAATGCGTCAATGCAAATTTCATTTCTCAGTTAAAAAACAAACTACCCCACCTTCCATTCTGCGTCAGTCACCCCTTCCGGGCTGGTGGCTGATCACTTTGAGCTGACTGAGGAGCAAAAACAACATGCTCCTGGGTACCATGAGGTGCCTGCACCGCCAACCACCCACCCTACCCCCACCACCAGTAACACGAGTAAGCGCCACCTCTCACGTGCTAGCACATCACAGAAGGGAGTAAGAAAACTATGAGCCAGGTGTGGTGGCACGTGCTTGTAACGCCAGCGTGCCTGGAGGCTGAGGCAGGAGTGCTACAAGTTTGAGTCCAGCCTTGGCGAAGTGGTGACACCTTGTCTCAAAATTAAATTAAAATTAAAAATGAAATAGGCTGAAGATGTAGCAGATGTACTTCAGTGTGAAGGCCCTGGGTTTAATACTGAGTACCAGAGAGAGAGAGAGAGAGAGAGAGAGAGAGAGAGAGCACAAAGTCCAGAAGGCTGCCGGTCCTCGGCCCTGCTGTCTTACTGATGGCCCTCCAGATCTGGCAGAAGACCAGCGTGAAGCAGACGAAGGCCCAGTTCCACTCGTGGTTCTTCCCCACGGTGGACACGCCCATGAAGATGAAGATGAGGGTCTCGCTGACGCTGCTCAGCATCTTCATGAAGTACTTGATGGTTGTGTAGGACTTCTGGGACACGTTCTCCTCCACATACTTCTTCATTGTCACTGCACAGGCCGTGATCCTACAAGGGAACAGAGTCTCAGAGACGAGTGAACACTTTTTAGCACTCCACATGGGTACACAAGGCCTGGCTTCAGCCAAAACCAACGTCTCCCTTCTACTCCTCTGGCTGTGCATTTTCCACAGACCTTCTGTCTCCTTCTCCCCTTCCCCCAGGGGTATCCACAGGCAGGAGAACCCAGAAGGGACAGTGGGTGGGGCCTCGGTTCCCACGGCACAGTGGCCGTGGATTCAAGTGGGCGATCCAGAACCTTTCCTACCTTCCTTCCAGAACCTTCTCTGTCTTCCCTTCATGATCTCCTCTTCCCTCCTTCCAGAACCATCTCGGTCTTCTTTCCAGAATCTTCTCTGCCTTCCTTCTAGAACTTCCTCTGCCTTCCTTCCAGAACTCTTCCTCCCTTTTCTCCAGAATCTCCTCTGCCTCCTTCCAGAATGCCTACCCCAACCTTCCCTCCAGAACCTCCAACAGTTTTTCAGGCCCAACTCTGCTGCTCTAATTCACTTCGCCTTAAATCTAATCAAGCTACTTTGTTTGACAGACTAATCCTGCAGCCAACCAATAGCTCCTGCAACTGTTCTGTGATAAAATTCTCATTCTGAATGTTTATCTTCTGCAGCCATATAGCGAGTATGGGGGGAAAAGCAACTTTTCCTTTGCGGTTCTAAGGTAGAGATGGGGGTGCCCAGAGTTGACACTGTTAGATTTCTTCGGCATAGGTATACAATAAAGTATAATGAAGTACAGAGTGAAATATGCCTTTCTGAAGGCCTGGATGTGACGACAGTGCCACAGAGAAAGTGTCACTGTCCCCGGCCCTAAATGAGACAAGCCGAACCGGAAAGCCTCATTCTAAGAGAAACCTCTCACAAGGACAGGAGGATAAACATCTCACAACTATGGGGTATGATTTAGAAAGTACGGTGTGTTTTTAAAACAAAAAAATTGTCATCGTCAGAGACACCTCGCAATGAAGCCTTCTCAAAATCCTCCCCTTTGTGGCGGACACCCATCCCACCTCCGTGCCACTTTCTGCAGCAGGTCTGCAAGGCCTCTCTCTCGGGGTCTTAATTGAGCTGCCATGGTCACCTCAGTTGACATTCTGAGTCAATTCACAATGTTGATTTCTCATGACCAGTTTGACTTTGAGGAAGAGCCAGAAGTCACATGGTCCCGGATTGAGGAATAAGGTGGATAAGGATACCGCCAGGTTTTCATGAGTCCAACTTTCCACTGGATGACGGCATTCACTGGCTTGTGGACCACATCTCATAAAGACAGTCAGGAAAGTCAGGAACTCATTCAGATTCAAAGCACTAGTAGGAAAACGGAGGCCCTTGGGGTCACAATGCTTAGCAAAATAAGCCAGACACAAAAGATCAAGTATCATGTGGTGTCTGTCTGTCACCTCCACCAGAAAGCCACAATGTAAGTGACTCAAAAAGCAGAATGTAAGAGAAAGGCAGGGAAACAGGGAAGCAGACTCCTCGACAGAGGGAGGGGGACCCCAGGACGGAAGAAGGGGAAACGGGGTGGGGGCAGAAGGAAAGGGGGAAAGACCAAGAGGCAATGTGGGGGAACCCAGTTCCCATGCCGAGCACAATCGATGAAACATATGCAGTGCAAACATGTACAAATAAAACAAGATTTGGGGGGGTAAAAAAAGAAAGAAAATAAAAACAAATGGGACGTGTTCCAAGAGAGGGGGGATTATGAGGGAGAATTTGCAGTGGTGTGTCTTTTACTGGAATGCAATTTTTTAATCCAAGCACACACAGTACTTTTCAACCTAGGGCCTGCGCCGGCACCCCCTGCCCGGCTCTGCTCTGCCCAGAGGGTCCCAGCTGCGAGGTGTGACGGGAACTGCCGGGGCAGCGCCCGGGACTTGCCCTGGACTCTCACCCCGGCTCTTCTCTGGGCCAGCTTGCCCGAACTGTGTGATTGGCATGTGCTCCCCCGGCAAATCGCAAGAGAAAGAAACAGAAATGTTGCAAAGCGTATTTGGTCAGCAAAAGACCTGAATCAGATTTCACAAGAGTTAAAATCCACAATTTTGTGACACATTTAATGATGAGGGTCAGAGGTCACACCTTCTCCAGATGCCTGGTTCCCTGGTGGGGTGGAGTCTTAGCTTTCCTATCTGTTTCTTTTTTCTTTCTTTCTTTGTTTCTTTCTTTTTCTTTTCTTTTCTTTCTTTCTTCCTTTCTTCCTACTAAAAACCAGACCCAGGACCTTTGCACCAAGCTACGTTCCTAGCTCGTTTTTGATTTCTGATATTGAGGTAGGGTCTCACTAAATTGCCAACCCGCTCGGGCTGGCCCCACTTTGAGATCCTCCTGCCTCAGCCTCCCTGAGTGCTGGGGATGGCAGACCTGCACCCCGACACCCCGCTTCTGAGCTTTCCCCGTGTTCCTAGGCCGATGCCGGCCCTGTACTCACGCCAGGATTCCCGAGAGGTACAGCGTCTCCGCAGCCAAGTAGGACAAGTAGCTGAACATGAAGACGATGAGGGGCTCGATGGCGGAGATGTTCCGGGTGAAACGCGTGATGAACGCGGAAACGAACCCGAAAAAGATGCCGAAAACCACGCCCCCACAGCCCACCACGAAGAAGCGGGCACAGCCGGCCAGCACGTCCACGGGTTCTATGTCCTCAAACTGATGCATCCTTGTGAAGGCGATTAATATATTATAGAGGACCTGGATGTAAAAATGGGAAGAAAATAAGCATGAAATTTAGAAATATTTTACCCGTTATTTACCAATCTTCAACTTTGCGTCTACTGAAATACCACAAAATAAATGGCACAGCAATCATTAACATGGCTAAGTCTTAAACATATTCCAGATAGTTTAAAAGTATGCAGTCTCTGAATAAAAAGTATAAGTTCTCAGGAAATAAGTGATAAGTGTTTGAGGAGACAGATCTGGTAATTACTCCAATTTGGTCCTTATATATTATACAGGTATCAATTATCATATTATATACAAATATTATGCGTCAAAAAATGTTAATAACCAAAACCGAGAACTTAACTGTGGCCTAGACTTGTTGCTGAGCTCCTGGTTATGGTCAATAGTCAATTTATTGCTCTGAGCTTCAAATGCACCTTCCCCGTACACCCTCTGATACGCGGTGGTGGAATTCCTTTACACAACCTTGTTTCCTTCCCCCCCTCTTTCCTTCCTTCCTCCCTTCCTTCCTCCCTTCCTTCCTTCCTTCCTTCCTTCCTTCCTTCCTTCCTTCCTTCCTTTCTCTTCTCATGGTACCAAAGATTGAACCCACAGCCTTCACAGGGAGCTATGCCCCCAACTCGATTTCAAGACAAGGTCTCTCTGAGTAGCTACATTTCCCAGGCTGGGATCCAGGCTGCAACCCTCCTGTTTCAGCCTCCCAGTGCTCTGGGATTGAAAGCCTGCACCACTGGGCCAACTCGCCATCTCCTTTCAAGTGAGCGCCAGGTTCCACTCCCTCTGCAGAGGGGGTAGGGGGGACACTGCAGGTGGAAGCGGCTTCCTGAGGTGCCTTGCGGCTGTCAGTCATGAGATGTGAGGACCTTCGTTTCTAGTGAAGCCTGCCTGGAGACAGCCTCTCTGTGGCCTTGCAGCTTCAGGACCAGTTGTCTATAAACAGCCCCAGCGGGGCCCACATGTGACTTAATTTGGGGCCAGGGCGGCACGGAGCAGCAGCCCTCTGCAAGCCACAGCTCCCTCACCTGCAGGCATCCTGCTCCTTTGAAGCCTCTGTGCCCCCTAGAGCCCAGGATTGCAAATGCCTGGTCCCATGCGCCCTCCTGAGGCTGGGCCGGAGCTGTCCCTAACATGGATAATCCCTCTAAAGATTCCTCAGTTTCTGGCCCACCATTTTTCTGAGAAAGAAAATCGTAGCTGTCAATCAAGCTCTGCCCATTTCCTGATGTTCTCCCTACCGACTGCCACAACAGCTGTCTCAGTATCCCACGCCATTTTAGGGCAATGACTGCCCCGCCTGAATTTGAACCAAGCAGTAGAAATGAGTTTGAACCAATCAGTAGGCTCCAATCAAAAGGCTTAAGTTTAGATCAATTGGCAAGTGCAAATTCAGACCAATCATTGGGGCTCATATTCGGACCAATCAGCAATTCCACATTTGGACCAATCACAGGCCTGCACTTGCTATACCCACAGCACTTCTTCACACAGCTCAGGTGGGTCTAGGAAGAACTCTCTCTGGTATACTGACCTCCCGTGCTCCTGTGGTCCTGTAAATCTTGTGATTTATTTCTTGGGTTCTACAAATCTTGTCATTTATCTGTGACATCCTGGGAGCTTGCAAGGGCCTGTACACATCCTCAGTGCTTTTACCTTCGTTACTGTAGTTAGAGTAGTGGCTTTAAAAACAACAGAAAGCTATAAACAAGGATGTACCCTGAAGAGCTTCAAAGACCAGAAGCTGGCAAAAACTGGAGTCAGAGACCAGCAGCCAGAAGAGTTGATCAAAACTGAAGGGGTCTGGAATGAGCCACAGAGACCAGCAACCAGCAGTGTCAACCGATGGCACCTGGGCATCACCTGATGTAAACCTGTGGCATCAGGGCCGCTAGCAGAGCTGTAGTTGGCTGGTTCAGATTTCTATCTGAATTGAGCAAAGGACCTTCAACTGTCAGGTGACAATCCTTTCTAGACAAGACCACTGTGTTTATTACACACATGCCTTCCCCAATGCCACTCTCTGTCTGTCACCTTCTACCTGTTGGCACCTATGATCCATCTCTCCAAGGCACTCAGAGCCTCTCGCATTTCTGATCACAGGGAATGAACTGACCTGCCACTGTGATTAATTCCTGCCTGCCATTCTCAGCCACGGACAGAGGCAGGGGCATGGAAGGAGGCTTTCTCCTGGAGGACACAGGACTGTTCCAGCAGGTTTTCTCAGCCTGAAGATTCCCTGGTGGGCTCAGCAAACCCTCTGAGAAATGCAGCATAGAGTCCCATCTGGCTTCCTTCTTCTTTTGACTCATAAGAGTAAAAATACCCTTGCACATATAACAACTTCTGGAAGTTTGATCCACAGCTGTCTGGACAGTGTCTATTGACATTTTAATCATGTTTTACAAAGCTACTGTAATACAGGTCTGTTTTACTTAAGCTCAATTGAGTGTTTGAAATTTGTGACATCTGGTTTTGGATAAATCCCAAAGATACTTAGTGGTTGTATCCTGACTGGGTGGATTTATTTAGTTTAATTCCACTTTCCGCCTGTCCCTGGAGCCGTCCGTGTATAGATTGTAGAAGTATTGAGTACTGCAACTCTGGATGAAGTTATCAAAGAGTGAAGCCAAGAAGAGATGATGGACGTTGTTCCAGGAATCCAGAAAAGATAGGTTTGTATAAGGTAGAAGATGATTTGACTCTCAAATCCAGAGGAAACTCAGGGAAGTGGATTGAGAATCAAAGATTTGAATGTTGTTGTCATGAACCAAATCACTTCTACATAGCTTATGAAGTTGCAAGTAACCACCTAGTCAGTTCCAATGGCCTAGGAAAATTGTCTGGGCCATCCTTGACCTTGGACATGAGTGTGCCCTGCAAGAAGATGCTCCGGTACTTCCAGACACTAAAATCATTCACATAATGAAGCAATCGCATTGATAGTCGTGATCCGTATAGCTACGCAGCGAACGACCCATTCCTTTCAAATTAGTAGGCTCTATCTAAATAACCTTATGGTAGCAAAAGATTTTCTTTGGATTCATAATGTGTGTTCATTTTTCATTTATGAAGAGGAAAAATCACCCAAGGCTCAATTTTAAACATGTCCATGACTCCTGGAAAACAAGATCAGACTATTTTCTTTGCTCATCCCACAGGGAGTGTCCCTTTTGTGTCACCTTTAACAAACTCTCCAAGACTCCAATGGTTGTACAAATAGCAACCCTTTACCTGGTGCCACTACAAAAGTTTCCAAAGCTCATTTAACACACAAAAAAAAAACTTGTGTGATGACTCAAAACATCAGCCTGCTAATGAAGGCTCAGCAAAGGTGTAGTGTTAATTCCACGTGCACTGATTTTTTATTGGTGATGTTAGCAATTTCATTGGGAAATAATTTATATATGATAAACAGTATCTAAAGGAAATGAGTTCTGCCCATTGCATGCACCTGTGAAACCACCACCTTCATGATGATATTGCACAAACCACAAATCAAGATAGGTTCTTCATTTCTCTTTCAAGTTCATCCTTCTGTCTGACCCTGGCCCCAGAAACCTCCTGATCTATGAGTGTTACTATAGCTGAGTTGGTCTTTGACACAGATTAAATAGTGTAGAATAAATTCTTCCATGCCTGGCTTTCTCCACTCAGCATGGTGGTTTGGGAGTTACCCAGGTTGCTACAGGGATCCGTGGTCCCTCTTCTTCCTCTGACTGGTGGTGGTCTCCATGGACATAGTATGTCGCATTTACTCTTCCACTGGGGAATGCGTCTGTTCTGCTTTTGGCAATTTAAATATTGTTCTTAAGAGAATTAACATTTTCTTTTGTGTTGACCCAGGTTTTCATTTCTTTGGGATTTATACCTGGAACTGGTAGGTAATACAATGGACAGATTAGAATCTAATAGACTGCCAATCGGCTTTGCCAAATCATCCTGTTGTGTTGTGTTCCCACATGAAATGTATGGACGTCTATTCTTCCCTGTCTTTGCCTGTACTTGATACTCTCGGTCTTTGTGATCCTAGACTCTTACCGTGTGATTTTAATACAGCATTCCTCTGAGTATTAATTATTGTGAGCATATTTCCGTGTGATTATTCACTTTCATCTTTTATGATGTGTACTTTTTTGAGACAGTGTCTCACTCTGAAGCTCAGGAGATAAAAAGTAATCGAAAAGCCAACCTCACAATTCCATTCACTCTAAAAGCCAGCATCAGTTGCGACCAGCAGATTTAGATTCACCGGAGATCAGCTCTGGTTTTCCAGAGAGCAAAGAGCGGAAGGAGCAGGGTCTCAGAAGGACGCGGGGGTGGGTGTGTGGACGCGTCCGCGGCTGGACGGGTGGCTGTGTGGATAAATGGGTGGGTGGATGGAAAGTGGATAGACAGATGGATGAGTGGAAGGACAGATAGATAGATGGGTGGATGGGTAGATGATTGGAACTCGGAACCTCTGACGCCACCAAACACTAGAACTTGGTCACTAAAACACAGGGGTTAGATTTCATACTGCCTTGTTTCTTTCCCATGGTGTTTGTCTATTATTCACTCTTATGGTGAAAATGTGCTTTGTTCTCCAAAGTTCTGCGTGCTGAACATGGTGTCTGGTGTGAGAGTTGAGAAGTGGTGGGTCTTTTAGAGGTGGGAACACGTGGAAGGTGAGTAGGTCATGGGGCTCCACCTCACGCTTTCGTGGTGTTCCCGGAAGCCTCTCTCAGCAGGCTGCTGCACCAGGATCCAGCTGCTCCCAGATCTCACCTGCCACCAGCAGGCTGTTGCATAAGGACTCGGCTGCACCCCAGATCTCACTTTTGTGCTCCCCGGATCACGCCTGCTCCCTCCTTTGCACATGTGCCTCCTCTGCCTTCTGCGACTCCCCCTTCTACTGCTCCGCTCTATCCTGGCAGTCCCTCTAGACTTTCACCCTAAGTTCACATATCTTCTTTATCAGGTAACCAGCCTCGGTCATTTCACTAGAGTGACACAGCATGGCCTAAGCTGCTACCACCCACTGGAGCTCATCCTGGGTGCTTAAGGGAGTGAAATACGGATTGTTGCGGACAGAAGCAGAGTCGACAGCTTCCCCTCCACCCATCCCCCATCTAACACTACAAACTGGCCTGCAGAGCAGGGTGGACATGGTCACTTGGGTCATCGTGGAGGAAGCTACAGGGAAGTGCTGTCACAACGGTTCCCAAGCAACCAGCTCCTTGGGCTTTTCACAAGTCACTGCCGCTCACTGTACCCGGTAGGTCACTGAGGATGGCACGCACACCCGGCTGAAACCACAGGCCCAGGAAGCTCCTTAGGCTGCAAGCAGGGAGCCAGGCTGCCCACCAGCTCGGGGATTTCCATGAATGTGTTATGCAACCTCCCAGGAAACCGTGGGCCACAAAGGGTGGCAAGTAGACACAGGGCAACAGGCCAGTCCACGGTTATCTTTAAGAATCAAAAATTTAATTTGTTCAACATAATCTCCAGATCCATCTTCTTTTCTGCAAACAGCGTGCTTTGAGTTTTCTTTGTGGCTGACTAGTACTCTGTGGTATTTGTATGCCGGTTTCCTGAGCTGTTCCCACTCCACCCCCCCAGGACACCTAGGGTGGTCCCAATGCTTGGCTGCTGGAGTGGAGTGGAATCAACCAGACTCAAAACGACAAACATCGCACATTCACCCTAAAAATGCGGAACGTAAAAGAGTCGGAGAGCAAGCAGGAGACACTGATCAGGCAAGAAGAAAGGAAGGCAGGGAGGAAGAAGAGAGGAGGGAGGGAGGGAGGAGCCATACGGTGGGCAGCAGGGGGACGGATGTGAGCAAGCGCATCATACACATCAACCCCCCCCCCCAAGCATGTGAACTTGGCGAGGGAGGTGTCAGGGACAGTGATTAAAGGGTGCCGCGTGCACACACAGATCTGCGACAGCAAACCCGAGTCTACACCCATCACCAAGAAGAATTTACATACGAGGGCCTGGAGGAAGAGCTCAGCAGTTAGAGCATTTGCCTTGCAAGACCAAGGCCCTGGGTTTGCATAAGCCCAGCACCCAGGAGGCTGAAGCAGGAGGATTTCTGTGAGTTCAAGGCCAACCTGAACTCTGTAGTTTGTTCAGGACCAGTCTGGACTACAGAGTAAGACCCTGTCTCAAAAAAAAATACATTACAAATAAGAAAAAAGTGAAACACGGTGCACGGCGTGCAGCTTGCCAAGGGCAGGGGACCAAGCTTTGGTGTGTGCAGATTGCTGGCGCTTAGTTGAGACACACGTAGAGCTGGTTGTTTTCAGTCACTTGGGCTTAACCCTGCTCCATTGGCCTGCCCTCTGTGACCAGGGACAGAACCTGGGATTCCAGAAGACACCGGGTGGGACAGGAGCCCTGGAGGGCCCCACCCAGTGACAGTCTGACACCTGTGGGGCCACCAGCAACTTATTTCCGTGGGGGAGGCTCTGTGAGCTGCCCTGGAAGTCCACAGTCCAGGCTACCTTCTAGGTGGCCGGGACTTTCTGCTGCACTCACACTCCTGTGCCCTTGGGCTGGCTCCGTCCTCAATGAGAGGGTGAGTCACAGCCCTGAGCTCAAAATACCACTGGACAGCGGAAAGTACCAGTTGCTTTCAAGTTGCTGGCTAAATCTGGCCCCGGGGCTTGTCTGGTTTCACTCAGGGGCCCCGCCGTGCCCTGGCACCCACTGCTTCCTCGCTGCCCTGCCACGGGTGACCACAGAGTGACGTGTGGGCAACCTCACCGGAGCCAGAACCTCGGCAGCGTGGCCGGCGGAGGTCACAGCAGTGCGCTCTGCAGATGCCCCGCTCCCTCCGTCCTCTGGAATGCTCCTGCTGTGTAAATGTCAACTCAGAAGCCATGAAGCTGATGGGGACCTGATGCTGGCAATGAAGTGGCAGCAGGGCCGGAAGCTGCGCTGGCTGTGGACTTGAGATCCACAGAAAACTCGGATTCTGGAGCTCAGGGGAGTGCACACTAGCAATTAGGGAACACTGTTCCTCGGCCAGTGTTTCTGATGCAGAAACTGTGTTCTAAGAGAATTCATGAGCACTCAGTGTGCTCACCGCCTCTGGAAACGGAAGCCGAATGCTGGCAGCTTTGCATACGGCATGAAATTAAGTTCAATGTCACGCGTGACTGACATTCTGCAAAATCAAGAAGGCTTCATCTGGCTCGACCAGAAATCCTCCCAATCCCACCTCGTGGCCCGAGGGAGAAGGATGAGTCTAAGTTCTCTGACAGTCAGTAAAATTGTCCTAGCTGGCCCTAGTGGCCCATCCTCGCCATCCCAGCCATCTAGGAAGCTGAGGCAGGAGAATCACAAGTTCAAGCCCAACCTGGGCAGCATAGTGACTTATTGAGAACGTTCCTCAAAATAAAAAAGTAAATAAATAAATAATTTAAATGAACTGAGGTTGTAGCTGTGAACGGTCTGGGTTCAATCCCCAGTACCACAAGAGGGTGCCTGCTTCTGGGTACTACCTTGCCTGTTCCTGCGGACCTCTCTGTCTCACTGTTCCCAAGGGCAGCCTCCAGGTGGTCCTGGCTGGTGTGCGGTGTCTTCCTCCCTAGGCTGTGAAGACGTGCGACTATCCTGGTGTTCCTCGCGTCTGTCCCGGGTCAGGGGTCCTGTGTTTGGCCACCCCCGTGACCCTGAGGTGAGAGCCTCTCGTTTACCAATGCCATCTATCCAAGCCCATTACGATGGTCACACATCTCCGATTTATAAATGGCGTATGCCTTACAAAATCTGGAAAGTTCATTTCTAAGGAAAAGCCCTATGAAAATGCTCTCGAAAGAAACACAAGAGGCAAGCAGAGACAAGTGCATTGTTCCCCACATTGTCAGCAAGTGGCACAATGGAAACACCCAAAAAACCACGCAATGATGAAATTATTAAATAAATCAGAATAAACAGACTAGGAGCCACTAAGCAATGGCTGAAAAAGCAGGCAAGGATCCCAAGACGCGTTACAGCTAAGCCACGCTTAAAACATAATGTGCACAACTATGCAAAGACACTCGCGTCTCCAGCTGCGGCTGGGCAGGTGTGCTGAGGACAGAGGCCGCAGGCAGCAAGGTAAACAGAAGCAGCGGCCTTTTGTGTAGAGGGCAAGGAGCCAGCAGGTGGACGGAGCCGGCAAGGGCAAGCCTCTCTCCTTTTTGCTTTTGTTTTTCACGACCCTGTTTTCCCCAGGCTGGTTTGGAACTCTTGGACACAAGAAATCCTCCTGCCTCAGCCTTCTGAACACCTGAGACTATAGGCATTCTCCGCTGTGCCGAGCTGTGCAGAACAGTTTTGTACCTTTGACTCTTTTTATAAGGGAATGCATTCAAGCATTACTTACGTGCAGGGATATAAATTTTAAAATAATAACGGTACATGCAAGTCTTACCGACTCACACCTGCAGTGGTTATTGTTACTACTAAACTGAGCGATGAGATTGTCCGGCTCTGAAACGTCCCAGATCCCCCCCCCACCGGACCCCCGTGGGCCACGACTTGAGGGTCGCTCTAGCCCACCATTTGTCCTCGTGTCCCCCCGGGGTCATCCAAACCTGACCCCACGGACGAGAGGGGAAACAGAGCCAGAAGCTCTTCCACACCTGGGCAGCGGCGTGGAAAACGCTGAGCTGAACCGAGTTACTCCTTCTCTCTCGTCTTTTCCTCTAGGAAGGCAGGCGAGCTGAGCCTGGGGGCCCAAGGTGTCATCCCAGCACTCTGGGAGCCTCGGGCGGGGGCACTGCAAGCTGGAGCCCGGCCCAGCAGGTAACCCTGTGCCACACTCAAAACTACAAGACCAGAACCTGATGCGACATACACCAGCTCCCCAGGCTGCGTGCACTCGGTTTGTGAATGAGTATGGCAAACACATACACATGAAAAGGGCACGCAGACGTAAATAAAAACAAAGAAAAGAAAAAACCAAGCACAACTGGGCCTAGTGGCGCAGGCCTGTGATGCTAGCGCTGTGGGAGGCTGAGGCAGGAGGATCCCAAGCCCAGCGCTGGCAACCGCATCCATTAAGCAAGTTCTTGTCTCAAAATAAAAATTTAACAAGGGGTTGGTGATGGAGATCAAGGCCTGGGTTCAATTCCCAGCATTGGAAAAAATAAAAAGCATCTGGCAGGTGAGCTACCGGCCGGGTGAGCAGTGGCGGGGCGCATGCTCCCGGGTGGCAGGCCCTGGGTCCCGCTCCCCCGTGACTCACCACGCTGATGCCGTCGTTGAGCAGCGCCTCCCCGAAGATCATCATGTACAGCTGCTCGTTGACCCGCGCCTCCTCGAACACGGCCAGCACGGCCACCGGGTCCACGGCAGAGATGAGGCTGCCAAAGAGCAGCGTCTGCAGCAGGTGCAGGTCGGCCAGGCCGAACGCGGGCACCCGGCACACCAGGTAGAGGGACAGGCCGATGCCCAGCGCGTTGAGCAGCGCGCCCAGGCCGGCCCACCACAGGATGGAGCCCAGGTTCTCGAAGAAGGGCCGTGTGGGCATGAAGTAGCCGCTCTCCAGCACGATGGGCGGCAGCAGATACAGGAAGTAGACGCTGGAGTCCATGACGGGCGGCGACTTGTGGTCCGTGCCGAAGATGACGCTGCCCACCAGGGCCCCCACCAGGATGAGCAGGCAGCTCTCGGGCATGAGGTGCGGCAGCCGGCGGGACAGGTGGAAACCTGCGGGACAGGAAGCCGAGCGTCCCCACCCGTGTCCCCCTTGGGCACAGTAGAGGGGAAGGGGGTGAAGGAGAGGCCGAGGGGCATCGCTGTGCCCCCGAGCCCAGTTGGGCAGCAGCTGGGAGTGTCTGTGTGTGCGCCTTCACCCCGGCCTCGGCCTCCGCCCGGGTGCTATAGAGAAAGCCTGTAATCGCAGCCCTCTGGGAAGGATAACGTAACTTCCAGCCCAGCTTGGGGAAACCAACTTCTTAGCAAGAGTCTGTCTCAAAATTTAAAATAATAATGGAAATCATATTAAATCAGGGCCAGGGTTGGAGCTCAGTGTGAAGGCCCTGAGTTTACGGGTCCCCAGAATTGCAAAGGAAATACAGAAAGATAAATCACAGGCTCGAAGGCCCAGCTCAGGGCGCCAGCAACGTGTTCTCACGTCTCCCTGTTCTCCTTCCTGCCGGGAAGCTGAGAGGGCACAGAGGGAGCAGGCTGGCACATGCGCACACGCGCGTGCGCGCACACACACACACACACACACACACACACACACACACACACAGCTTAATTGTGTTTGGGAGATGGGTTTTTTATTCCTTCTGTGCTGAGGATTGAACCCAGAGCCTTCACACTAAGCTGTATCTTCAGTTCCTTTTATTTTTTAAGACAGGTTCTCACTAAATTGTTAAAACGCCCAGGGTGGGCTCACACTTGTGGTCTTCCTGCCTCAGCCTCCCAGGGTGCTGGCATGATAGGTGTGCACCACTGGGCCCAGCAAGGCCCGGCTACACAGCTCATGTCACGTCTAACATGGCCACCTGGACCTCTGCCTGTCCCTGCTTACCCTGCCTCATTCCTTGGCTCACCAAGTAAACACAAAAGTCAACGTCTTTGTTTGGTGTTTCCCACAAACCTAGTGACGCTGCCATCCAGTCAGCCCAGGAGAGGGAAGCCAGGCCCGCTCTCACGCACCACCTCTGCTCCTTGGCTCCCTCGCCCCATCTGCTCTAGATTTCTCCAGCCCCCCCCCCCCCCCCCCCAATCCGTGGCCACCTGAAAGGCCCGTCCCTCCTCTCCTTGGCCCCAGCCACTGCCTCAGTTCTTATGTTAATTATGACAGTGTCTTCCTGATATGCCGTGCTTTGGATCTTCAAGGTCCCCCAAATCCCAGGAGGGAAAGGCTGGGTCCCCCAAAGGGTGCTGCTGGGAGGTGGTGGAGACTGAGGAGGTGACATCTAGGGGCATCTTCAGGCCAATGGAAACTGTCTCCGAAAGGACTAAGAGGGCTGCCCCTTCCTCCCGTCTCTTTTGTTTCCAAGCAATGAAGTGAATTGCCTCTGCTCCGTACTCCTGCCATGACACCACACCCCACCTTGACACTCCACCCTGCCAAGACAATCTCCAGGGCCACAATGCTGGACTGCACTGTGATGTTCTGCTCACCATGTTCTGCCCTGCCATGACTCTCAGCTCTGCCACGAAGCTCCACCCCACTATGATGCTCCACTCGCCATGACCTTCTGCTTAGCCCTCACATTCTACAACCACCACATGTCCAAAAACAGTAGGGCCAGTCAAGCCTGTCGAAGTCCAAACCTGGCATCCAAAATAGACCACTCTTGTTCTTGTGTCAGATAATTATCTCGGGTTTTTGTGCAGTGATAGAAAGCTGACCAGAGGACTCTCTCTCCCACCCTAACCAACCTCCAGCCTATTCCACACTCCCCCTCCTCCAGGCTACTCCACTCCCTTCCCCCAGGGGAGTTCCGCACACCATGTGTATCTGGTGACCTTATTTCCCAGCTAAGACCCAAAAGACTCAAAGCGCCAATTAGGTTCCCAACTGAAGATGTTGACTCCGCAAGAACCAAGGTCAAGTTCTGTGAGACAGAAGAAGTCCAGTCCCACTGCTGACAAAGTTTTAGAAAGAGGACAAAACTGAATGAGAGGACAGAAATCATATGAGCTTTAAAGAGCCAATAGGGGTCATGTCGACTACACCAACACCCACGCAGAGCGATGTGAGCCTATAGGTCACCACAGGATTCTCTAAGTGCCCCTTACACAACCTTGGTCCAGCGTGCGCAGCCACCCACCCCTGGCCAGCTCTCTGCTCCTTTCTTCTCATCCTGTTATCACAGCTGGAATTGGACATTTCCTCAGTCCATTCAGACCCTACTCGCACTCTGGGGCAAAGCTTTCCCCAGCTTCCTCCTGCAGAAGTGCTGAGAATTATCAAAGCACTTTATCTGCTCACAACCTGGTCCAACAGCAATGATTCACATCAACCATTTCACACATGACTGGTGTCCTGCGAAGCTGCGAATTCTCCAAATTCAGGCAGAAAGATTTGCATGTTTGCCCAAGTGCCAGGCCACGTGTCCTCCAGTGACAGCTGGTGTGTGCGAGGAAGGAGTCGGTGAGCAGGGAGTGAGCCACTGAACGGCTCTGATATCCACAGGAGATGGTCTCACGTGGGAGGAGATGGATCGAGCTGCTGGAAAGCAGCTAGGATCTGTACAGTTGGGCGACGGGGTGAATCAGAGATGTCTTAGCTCGAGAGCAAAGCAAGGCAGGGAAGGATCAGAGCGGCATTTCTGACACACGTGCAGAACTCCCCACTCACTGGTGGGCATTTCGAGTTGGGATGAATATGAGGAGAAGAGTTAGAAGATGAGTGTGTGCCTGATGGAGGAGGGTGTCCGACTGAAGGCAGGCAGCTCTCCCCACAGTCTTCAGGGAGCCAGCGAGTGTCTTTCTAGGGATAGTTGGGTTCAGCCGTCCAAAGAGAACGGGCCACACACCTCTCCCCTCACTACCAGAAGGCAGGCTAACACAGGGTGCCCCGCTGCCTGCCAGGACAGCATCGCCCGCCTCTGCCTCTCTGGCTTCAGCCAGCAAACTGACTCCACTTCCTGCCCTCCCCTGCGCCTCTTCTCCTTCTTCCTTTTCTGTAGTCCGTGTCTCTTTTAACCGGGCTTACTTTTCCTCCCATGCCCACGGAGCCCGCAGCATCCTTTTCTCAGGCCTGTGATTCATAGTTCAGGTTGGCATCCAGGAATCTGGCTTCCCGAGAGGGACCCAGCCCTCACCTGCCTCCAGCCAAGTGCCACCTGTAGGGTTGTGGCAGCAAGAGGGTCCCCATCCACCAGCAGTGCACAGCTAAGGGGGAGACTGCACCCACTTAGCATTCTCTACAAGGAACGGGGGTCAGTTGTTCTGAGACCTTACAATTCCAATGCTTGAAACACAAATGGACACAACCTGTTTTCCCCCTGAATATCCGAGACGAACTTAGAGTCCCACCCTCCCTAGCAGCTCAAGGCCCATTTTGGAGGATATGCCAAGACATGGTACCAACACAGAAGACACCCCACAAATCTCAGGTCACTCTTTACTGCCTATGTACTTGGTATCTCTATTTCATAAACTCGTAAGTCTTTGTTCTAAAAAGGACAGGAGAACGTTTTCATGTTCAGTTTTGTGTTGTTTCACTTTTCTCAAAGTATTCACCAGTCAGGAATCAGTTAATCTGTCTTCCCCGCTGAATTAATTCCCTGCAGTCGGGGACCGTGATCTTTTCCACGTATTACATGGGTGCTCAGGAATCGTGCCTTGATCAAATAAGGGATGAAAGAGTAAATGACAATAATAATGATTATGATTTTTCACCATATTTGGGTTCATTACTATAATTTTTGGAAATCCATATGCTTTCCCCAGGTGTTAAAGTTTCATAACTCATCAACCCTATCTTCATTATCACGTTGCACTTGGTAACTGAACCGTTGTATTTAGAACTTTCAGCCTAGTACTTCGCATGTAGCATGTACTTCATAAATTGGCCTACTTTTTTCCTCACTCCCCACATCCAAATCGTATATAGAAATCATCTCAATGTTTCTTTTTCTGGTATTAAGGATCAGGCCCAGAGCCTTCTCACTGAGCCACATCCCCAGTCCTTATTTATTTTGGGTTTGAGACAGTCTTGTTAAGTTGCTAAGTTGTCCTTGCTGGGATCAAACTTACAATCCTCCTGCCTCAGACTCCCTGAGTGATGAGACGACAGATCTGAGCCCCGAGGCCTCTCTGCATTCGTGAAACCCAGCAAATACGAAGTCATGCTGAGTAAGCATATTCCAGTGGGTAGCCTACTTGAATTATTCTCTTCTTCTAAAGTATGTGAAGCTTAATCAACATGAAGACCAAGGACACTGCCACCAACTGTCCCATGAACACCCGTGTGCTCACGGTCCCTCGCTCCTCACTGCAGGGGATCTGCCCGCCAGGATGTCTCCCAGGACCAGCTGGATCTAACGCTGATATTAAACCAAGACAACAGGAGCCCTTCTACGTGGAGCTGTCCATGGATGGACAAAATGACCAGCCATCCAGTGACAAGTCTGGTTTCCTGGTTCCTAGACCAGCATCAGCCACGTCTGAGAAGAGGAATCTGAATTAGGAAGGAAGGACAGGGGAGGCACAGGACAGCCTTGTTGTTCACAGGCAAGCCCTCGGGTGCCACAGGAGACTCCCTAGGCCCCTAGCAATGTCTGTGTGGTTTTGTGACAGGTGTGAGACTCTATTCTAAACTGAGGTTTTTCCCATGCGGAAGCCATTTTTCTTGGAGCCCTTCTCTAAACTAACTTGAGAATCTCAATATAACTGGACACCTTAACAAATTGTGAGAGATCTTCAAATTAACAACGCCCATTCAGTCTCACACTTCCCTGCTGCACCTGCATAAAGAGGCATCTAGTGATCGCATCTGAGTCCCCAGCACCCAGGAAGAGAGTTAGGTGGACCGAGAGGACCCCACAGACCCTGCATGCCTCAGATTTCACCTCGTCCTCTAGGGAAAAAAAGAATGCAAACGGGCCTCAAAGTAATCCAGAGATTCTGTCTCACTAAGGTAGTCAACACACTCAACATAAATTTGGCAGCTATGGAGCTGGAGAAACAGCACAGTGGATAGAGCACTAACCTAGCAAGCCCCAGGCCCTGAGTTCTATTCCTCGGCACCACATAAGCAAGGCATGGTGGCACACACCTGTAATCCTAACACTCCGAAGTTAAGTGCTTTGCCATGGGTTTGAGGCCAGCCTGGGTTACATAGTAAGTTCAGGAGTGCCAGGACTGCAGAATGAGACCCTGTCTCAAAATAAAAGCACAACTTAAAGAAATCAAGTTTGCAGTCGAGGCAAAGAAAACTTTGTCCTTAGTAACTAAGTTGATTATTTTGCCTTCCCACCATGGTTGTAAGGAGATAGGGACGGGGGTGCAAGAGAGATTCAGTGGAGCATGACCCTTCACCTGAAGTCCCCTTCTGCCACAAAGGAATGCCAAAGGGGCAACCTTTTACCAGATAATATCACCTCCTATGCCCCACGTCCCACCTCTGGGGAATGGAAGGGCCACTGGGGGTTGCCTTGTTCCTTGCTTGCTATCTGCTTGCCAGGAGCATTGGGGCCACAGTTGTGTCCCCCAGAGACATGGCTGAGTGGCATGCTGGGTGTTTATGCAAGAAATAATTTGTGGCTCCTGGAATTCCCCACCTGAATCACCCCAATATCTTCAAGTTTTGCACTATATATATATATATATATATATATATATATATATATATATATATATATATATATTAAAGCATAGATCTTGAGGCTTAAATGTGATGGAGCCACATGACTGTCACTTCAGAATGAGGAGAAATCAAAACAACCCAGCACCCAGAAGAGAACCCTTAAATTTTAGATCCCGATCCTAAGGTGTCCCCTGGCTTTGTAAATAGCATCCATGACGCCCCCCTTGGACCCTAGGGGGAGGGAAGCCTTCATGTAATCACAATCACAGTTAACACCCTCCCTGCCTGCCCATCAACCTGAAGGGGTCTCCACACATTAGCTCTCGTGAAAAATTGCTCCCCAACCCAGGAAGGGGAGGACTTACCTATCTTTGCGAGAGATGCTAGGAGTATCCAGAGTGTGACCTCATAAGGAATTTGCACGTAATCATAATCCAGTTCAAAAACAGAAATTCTTTCACCTGGCTCTACGTTGGAGGCCGCAAGCCGAGTGCTAGTCGCACCCTGTGCAGTGGAATCCTCAGATTCATTCCAGTCTGAAGCTGCCTCAGAATACGCCAGGACCACCAGCCAGGGCCACCAGGCCCAAGGGCTCAAAGGCACAAACATCTCCAGGGCCGGGGCTGCGGGCTTTCCCTGTGCTCACCTGGGCGCTGCAGCGTGTCACACAGCTGCAGTCAGGATGGTGTCTAGACACCAGTCACACGCACTTGGTCCTTGGTAACATCCATTGGGCCCTCGAGGCACCCCAGAAGGAGCCCGAGCCTGTTGGGGGTCCACAGGGAGCCGCCTTCTGATCTTGGGATCAGTGGTCTTCAGGCATTTCAGCTCCAGCCTCAAGTGCAGCAGCCCTTGGACAGACTCGTGCACACCCGGGCAGCCACCTGCAGCCCCTTCCAGAGCAGGACTTGGAGAGCAATACAGGGAAGAGAAAGTCTGTCCTCTTTCCAGGCCTTTGCTGGCCTCACTGCATGCCGGTTTCCTCCTGTGAGGAGAAACCAGACAAGGGCCCTGCAGCGTCACCCCAGGTATGGCAGGGACTTCCAAGGAGCAGGGGCCCGCCCCCTCTGCTGGTGCCAGGAAGGCGCTACCTGGCCGCACCTGTGCTATCCTCCTCCCCTGCTCTCCACCTCGCTTGGAATGGTCAGCGCTGCAGGAAGCTCCAACCGCACTTAATTATCTGCTCTGATTTGACTTTTGTAATGAAATGCTTGTTTGGAGCTCCCCAGAGGCCCCGCTCCTGACGCCTAGTGGCCACCTGCGACATGACACCCTTGGCCGGTCATTATCCAGAACAGTGCACACCCCAGAATGAAGAAAAGTCCTTCCTAATTATGCCAGAGCCTTGGTGTAGAGCAGCAGAAGACGGGGCGACCCGGTCTCTGTGCAGGAGGGAGGAGAGCAGGGCGATAAACAGGAGCATAGCTTCTGCCTGAGCTCTGAGGTGTCACTCACAGAAGAGAAGAGACCCCAGCTTCTGCAAAGCATTACAGAAAATGCTCTAGAACAAACCAAGAAACAAGGCGCACCCCCCCATCCAGCTATGAAAACTCCATGGAATATACATATTTTCCACTTTCAGGATTGTTGCCATTGCCTTTTTGCTCAAAAGAAGCTGCAACATGGGGGATTTAATGGAAAGAAACGGAAATGAATTGTATGACTGTGCCTCTCGCTCTGGTACCTCTACTCAGATGACTTTGGCCCGAGTTGCTCCCCCGTCTAAGTCCTTTGTCTGGTAAGGGGACCACCACAATCTTTGTCTCCTAAGCAACTGTGGGTGTTAATGAGACAGAGCAAGTGAAGTGCTGGGCATACAGCTGGCACTGAATAAATACCAGTAGGTACAGTCTTCTGTTGCATTCCTTATTCTTGTGAAAGAGCAAATATAACATGGTAGCAGTGATGAATAGTATTCAGTAGATCATACGAGTTACCACTTATATCTCACGCGGGACCTCGGCGTCCTGTCTACATCAAACTCAGAGGTGACTTGTTTCTTCCCTCGGCCTATGGGAGGTAGTGCGTGCAATTTCCCACCGGGTCCCTCGGCAAAAGTCACCAGATGATTGCGGGAGGACAACCTGAGCTTCTGACGTTCGCAGGGAAACTCGCAGTACGACAACAAAAATCTCCTGGATGGCTGTTTTTCCTTTTTCCTTCGTGGCCTGAATCCCAAATATATTAGGAGCAATCACAAAAATGGGACTACTGAGTGTGGCCTAGAGGGTACCATGTTGGGCCGAGAGCTCAGCAGTTGGAGTGCTTGCCTGGCAAGCACAGGGCCCCAGCACCACAAAAGCCTGGTGCACGCCTGTAATCACACAACTTGGTAGGTGGAGGCAGGAGGACTGCTGTATGATTGAGGTCAGGCTGAACTAGGTAGTGAGTTCAGGACCAGCTTGGACTATAGCGAGAGACTGTGTCTCAAAGAAGGGGACCATGACCGTTTTGAAGAAACTAATTTTTTTCAGAAAAGAACACCTGAGCAGCCCCATGATAGAAATTTTGAAACAACAAATGTTACTTTTACTTGCATTTTTATTGAACTCTTCTTCTAAAAATATGTGAGTGTGAGAGAGAATTTTCCACGGTGCTTTGTGGAGACACTGCACTAGCCTCCAATGACTCTGTCCAGGCCCGGGTTGCCAAGCTCACCTGAGAAGCCCCGTGACGTGTGGCCCCCTCTTCTCACCTGCCCAAGGACCATGCAGCCCACAGTGGGAGTCCTTTCCTGCTCTCGGTCCCAAGCCTTTGTGGATTCCAGGTACAATAAAAACATACAGTGAGTGTTTGAATGTGTAAAATTAGTACAGTAAGACACACATTGCATTCATCCCTCAACGTCTTCCCCTCGCTTTGAACACGCCTGTCCCATCGTCCTTCCTACTTGCTGAAGCAGTTCAGGAAGTCTTCTTTCCTGAAGGTATTGAGGAGATGTGACCAGAACTATAGAGATTGCTGTTGCCGAGGCCAACCAGCGGGAAGGCAGGCCGTAATGATTCGGCCGTGCGTCCACGTCCATCTTACCACACCTGGCTCTGTGCGACTTCTGCCTCTTCTTCAAAGTCAAAGTGATCACGAAAGGTCAGTGCTTTGGATCTGTCTGGGATATCAAGGCAGCTGCAGCTTAAGGCATTCACTCAGAGGACTTCCAGCACAGCCTCAGAAAGTGGCAAGAATGACACAGCGTGTTCAAAGCAAGAGACAGTGTGTAAAAAGGGTCTGATGGCAGTGTGTCTGTTATTGCGATGCTTTTTTATTTACACATTCTCCTGTCAATTGCACCTTGTCCATGAGCTACTCTTCACTTGAGAGCCATCCGGTGATAGCTGACCACACAGTCACTGTTAGGGAAGCAACACCAGCACAGGCCAGCAGGGGCCAGCACGGGCTCCACAGCTCCCCCCTTGGGCGGTCACTCCTGGCTTCCCCAGAGTGCATTTGTGCATGGTCCAAAGCATCTGCCACTTGCCCCTGACCTTAACCCAGACTTTCAAGGTGGGAATTTGCAGTCTTATTTTAGGAAGAAGAAGGAAAAAGAGCAGAGATATGGGATTGGCCAGTGCCATCTTGAGACACGATGCCCTTCCCAAGTCCACAGCTAGCAATTATGCTGAATGGCCTTGAATCGGACTCTGGCAGGCCATCCCCCTAATTGAAAGCCTGTGTCCCCAGCTGGACAGCTGTCAACAGCCTTGACCCTGCTTTCAGGACAGAAGAGCTGAGCTCTGTCCCTGCCCCCGAAGGCAGAATTTCATTGCTCAGACAGAAGCAGGCCTGGGGAAGGTGTCATCCACTCTAGGCTCCCAGGTGTCATGGTGCAGTGGCAGAGGGCAGGGTGGGCTAAGAGGGGAGCTTTGGAAGGAGGCGGATCTCTGGACCCCGTCACTGTCATGGCCTTACAATGCTCCTCTGGTGGTTTCCCCCAGGGGAACAGGAGACAGAAGCGGTGCGGCAGGGACACTCCAAGCCATGTGATCTGGGATGAGTCTTAAACTTCTTCAAGTACTTTTTGCTTCCTCAGTGACCATGGTGATGACTGTGTCTGTCTTAAAGATAGACTGGAGATTAAGTTTCGTAACAGATAACAGGGAAAATTCTAGGTACCTCCCAAGAGTGCGAGATTGGTTTTATTTGAATAGCTGATAAGCTCTCTCTTTATAGACACCTCATGTCCTGTGGTCTTCTGCTCACTGCCCTGCAAGGTAATGTCCAGCATGCACCCTAAATGCTTGGGGAGGTTGATGTAAGAGAGTCCGATGGTTAAAGAGGGAAAGTGCAGCCAGCTTATTCTACCTCCCCATGAGATCACTGGTCACCACTGTTTAGAAAATGAGTCACAAGATTAGTGAAGCCCAGATTAAAATGGCTTAGCTTATAACTACACCTTCCCAGCTCTCTTCTGTCCTTTTCAGAGACTGGCTCCCCCACCCCTCTACCCCACTTTAATCCCCATTCCTTACACTAGGGCTATCTAGTACATTTTCTTCCCTTTCTTAAATCAGTCCTTCCTTCCTTTCTCCCTTCAGCAAATACTTCTGTTCCTTAAACAACCTCAACCTCATAATGAACAGAAGCTCAATGGCATCCAGTTCTGGGGACTGGGTGGTCAAAGAACAAGGGGTGGGCATGGTACAAGGGTCTTCTCTCTGGATTCTGGAATGGAGGAGGCCATCATGGTGGAGGAGCAGAAAGGCACAGAAAAGAAAGAGCAAGAAGGGCGAGGAACCCCCTCCCCAGCCATCCCAGGCCCACCATGGCGGCATTGCTGTCCTTGTGACCTAAGCACTCACAGCGATTACTTTCCTTCACTGGTTTCTTCCTTTGGAGAAATAGGCTACCTGCTCAGTGAGAGAAAAGAGGTCCTAGTCGCTTTTAGGGGAAGGAAATGGGAAATTTGGACGCAGGCTGAGAGACTGTCTGTGAGGCCAGGTAGCAACGAGTCCGGTGCCCTGAGGGAGGAGGTGGGTGGGCAGGTCCCAGGACCCTCTCTTAGGGGGCAGCTGGGGCATTGGAGCCTTAGAGCTCAGCACAGGCCAAAGGTTGCTCATGGCACTACATGTCACAGATGTCTAGTGGCTGAATGGAGGGCAAAGAGGTCATAGGGTACAAGGGAGGGAGACACGGGAACTGGACAGTCAGGATTCTCCATCAAGAGAAATTTCCTTACCTCTGAAGAACAGGAGTGCAGACGGCACGTCTGAGGCCACTGGGGAAGACTGGATTCCCTCTGGCGTCCATGGCATTCGGATGTCAGGCTCTGCCCGCTGCTTCCTTTGAGGATCAAAACTCAGTAGGTCGTCACCAACAGAAGGCAACCAGTAGGAACAATGCTCAGGAGGAACCGAGGGAGGGATGGGAAGTGGGAGCTGAGGTAGGGAGAGGCGCATCCGTTCATGTTCAGGTGACCGCCCTGCAAGGTCGCCATGTGGAGCCCATCAGCAGCAGGCCCGATACCGGGCAGGGAATAAGGAGGACTAGGAAGGCCTCACCTGAGGCAGGTAGACCAGGAGCAGGGGAAATATCGATGGGACCAGGGAGGGGGAGGGGTGAAAACTGTATTTTCAAATGAACGTGAAGGAACTTAGCTTCTCGGGTCTCCTGCTGGGTGGGCTGTGACACGGTGTGAGTCACCTGACACTGACAATCGGGCGTTCCGCCTTCTCTCTCTGGCGTCCCACACTCCCGCCTCACTCCACACAGGCTCTGTCGCACTTTGCCTTCTTATGAACGCCATACAAGAGGGGAACTGCCATCTCTGAGGTTAGCTTCCCCCCCACCCACCCCAGCACAATGCTGTGGAATGATCCAGACCCCGCACATCGAGCACAAGTTCTAGCCCACAGCGTGCACACACTGCTGGGTACTGACGGATTCGCTTTGGGAGGTCACCAATCCCGTGTCTCTCCAGCCAGCCCCTGATCTGTGGCTGCCATGGGTTGGGGAAGCATTGTCCTTTAGAGGCCTGACCTCAGCTCCTAAGTGCAGCGCTCAGGGCAGCCCCGCAGGGTTCCTCCTGCTCCTAGCCGTGGGCTCTGCTGGTCCCTCATGCTACACCTCCAGCGAGCAGTGTGTCTCGGGGGAGAGCTCTGAGGGAAAGTACCAGACTTAACTCTGCAGCCAGGAGAGGTGACCGCCTTCCCACTTCCTCCAGCCGGGGACCTCCGCAGCTTCTACGGCAGGGGGCCTTCTATGGCGCTCCCAGTGCCCCAGGATCTCTGCTGCATCTGCTGCAGCACACAGCCATGCCGTCGTCCCCTGCCAGCCATTGCGTCCCCATGCCCAGTCTGCACCCACAACCCCATGTATGTGCACCTAGCCCTGGCATGGGCAAGCAGAGGACATCCTAGCCAGTGGTAGACTGGAGTCCACCTCCCCTGCCAGGGCCTAAACCCCAGCCTTGGGGACAGCACCCCTTCCACGTTTGTGTTTCTGTTCTCCCTCAGCCCCAAGCCACCCTTCGGAGCTCCATTCACATCTTTATATTTGCTCTTCTTGTAACCAAATCTGAATTTATTTACATGATAATTGAGTTTCAGCGAGGTATTTGTCTCCTGAGTGGGCTCCAGTGGCACTTGCTGCCTGAAGGCCACCGGGCTGTGTCCGGGGATGCATGAGTGTGACCCCAGCTGCCGTAGTCCTGTGTGCTGGATGTGCGAGCCCACGTTTCCACCTGGTCCTTTCTGGGACACAGTGCGCCCTTGGGGGCACCCTTGGGGGCTCACTAGGCCACTTTCCATTCCATGCTGTTAGGTATATGTCCTTCTCTTTCGTCCACCCCCACACTTCCCACATTTTATTTGATGAGGAGTTTTTATGTCATGGGTTTTAATTTTTACTCTCCTAATGGATGGTGACATCACAAATCTTTTTTTTTTCCAGTACTAGGAATCGAACCCAAGACTTTCACACTGAGCCCCATCTTCATACAATTTTTCTTCTTTTATTCTGAGTGAGGACCTCACTAAGTCACTCTGGCTGGGCTTCAACTTGGGATCTTCCTGCCTCAGCATCCCAGAGCGCTGGGATTACCAGTATGTGGTACCATACCTGGTTTCCTTTCTGTGGCACAAGTTTAGATAATTAGTTTGAGACATTTTCCCTGTATGAGACAAGCCCTTCACACTACCCACTTCACCCCAATTATAGCTAATCCTGTAAATTTAGATATGTTGAGTGTGCATTTTCATTCATTTAAAGGTCTTATTTATTTTCCCTTGAGATTTCCTGTTTTATCCATGGATTATTTAGAAACACCTTAACTTCTAAGTGTTTTGAGATTTTTTTCCTGTTATCCTATTAACGCTTTTTAGCTCTAAATTCACTTTTTAATTTAGATCCATTTTAAATACAAAATATACTTTGAAGGACTTCAAGTTTTTAATCCTTGCTAATATTTGTTTTATAATTTTAAAAATATGGCCTCTCTGGGGCAACGTTCTAGGAGCACATGGCGAGGATGTGGATTCTGCAGTTGCTGGGTAGAGCATTCAGTAAGAGTCCCATTGATTCAGAAAAGCACCCTCTCCGCAGAGGCGTTCAGAGCTTCTGAGTCCTTGTGAGATTTCTGTTCACAAGTATCGTCAATTTGGAGAGAAGAATTTCCATGTCTCCAACTGCGGATGTGCCCATGCCATAGGATTTTGTTTTCTGAGTTCTGAAACACTGTTGTTGGGGCTGTGCGTGTTTAAGATTGTTGCATCTCCTTGAAAATGTGTCCTCTTACCTCAGTGTGTCCCTCATTCTCCCTGGCAACTTCCTTTGCTCTGGAGTCTAGCTCAGGTTAGGGGGCACAAGTGCTCCAAACTTCCTTCACTTCATATGTGTATATGTTTTTAGGTAGGCCTTATTCCACATGTACTCTGTCACTTGCATTTTGGCTCTCGTTTGCCTTGAAACTTGATGAGTTTGGTACCAGACACATTTTGATCTAAAATCAAAGAAGAGGAAGACCTGGCACTGGTCATTTGCTTGACACCTGACAGCACAAGCGAGAACCTGTTGGTGTCCTCCGCTCGTGGGTCACTGTCTCAGTTATTTTCTCAGTGCTGGGACAGAACATCCAACATCCACAACTTAGGGAAGGAAATTTTATTTTAGCTTACAGTTTCAGGTGGTCTCGGTTCAGTCATGGGTGTGTAGCTACGAAATGGAAGAATCACCATTTGGGTAACTGATGAGGCTGCAGCTAGACCCAGAGCCAGACATCCTCACAGTATAACGGCAGAACAGAGACCAGTCAGGGAAGAAAGGTGGAACCAGCACACGCCCCTCCAGGTCGAGCCCCCAAAATCTGCCTGTTCCAGCCAGGTCCCACCTCCCAACAGCACACATTACCCATAAGAACACAAGGCTTTTGGAGGACACTCCAGATTCAGAGCAAGACAGCTACTGTCCTTCCCTCCAAAGCAATTGGAAGTTGGACAGGTTTGGCACAGCCAGGCTTCCTAGAACTCATTAACAAGTATGAAGATACTCGGTACATGGGAAGTCCATTTATAATAAAAGGATTTCTACAGTAGAAGTACAGCCAGGTCATTAACAAAACTCACATTGAACTTACACCTTTCAATTATCCTATTTCAATATTTCACTGTCTGCCATTTTATTATTTAATTTATATTTATTTCCTGAAGGATTTTTTGTTCCTCCTTTTTCTTTTCCCTTCTTTGATGGTTATGTAAATATTTTTATTACTTAACCTTTTAATTTACTCTGGTAAGTACAATTAATATAAGATCTAGCTGATTAATGGATTTTGGGGGTACAATCCGTTCTTATTGGCTATAGGCATGATGTACAACAAATTTCTGCAACTGACTCACCTAAACATAATCAACACCCTATACCTGTTGATGACTGACTCCCATTTTCCTCAGCCTCTGTGTCCTTCCATTCTTTGATTTTAGAAATGTGACTGTCTTAGATTCTTTCTGCAAGTCAAATCATATACATGACTTATTTTACTTAGCATGCAGTTCTCAAGGTCTGTCTGTGTTGGAGCATAGTACAAAAATATCCTAATATTAAAAGAGTGAAGCATCTCACTGCCTATCATAATTCAACAGTATTTTTGTCGGTTTGTGTTAGTGATTACTCCATGGATTGAGTAATTTTTTAAAAAAAAACATTTTTTCACACACCACCACTTACGACTCATGTTTTCCCACTCTGAGCAATGCTACCTACCATCCCAGAGGCTGCCCCTGCCCTCTGTCTCTTATATGGAATTAACTTACATATTACTTCTACCTACATTGAAAATCCTACCAGAAGGTATCTTTTGTTTTCCCTTAACAGACAGTATCTAAATGTCTTCAGGATTTTGCCTCATTGAGTCTTTGCAGAGAGTCATCTATTCACAGGTGCTGGCCCAGTGGAGGGAGGCCCCAGACCCAGCCATCCTGTGGCTTCCTTGTCAGTTCTGTTCACGGTCTTTCGGGCCCATTTGGACCTCCCTCCTTCGTTATACACTGTCCCCTGGCCCATATGGAACTCAAGAAGTGGCCTGTCCCATAGTTCAGTCTTCAGAACATTCAGAACTCTAGTCAGGGTCAGAGTCTCCCATGTGCAGCTTGAGGACACAGGAGTTACCAACATGTGTGCAAAGGCTCCTTCCCTGAGCCTCACTTGGTATGCAACCCCATGTGCCACCTGGTCTTGAGGTCTCTTCTCCTCTTTGCGATTCTCTGGCCCAAGTACTGGGACTCTACTTACTCCACCCTGCCATTCCCTTCCCATGACTGCTTCCACCTCTACAGACAGATGGGAAAGGGACAGGGACACAGAGAGTAAAGCCACCAGAAACTCACCACACCCTCCAGGGGCCACAGCTCCTTGAACCAAAGTGGGCAGGTCACCCACTTAGAGACACAGGCTCCCCAGGGCCCTACTGCTGCTTCTGCAGCTACCATCACAGGACTGCTTACGTCTGGGCATTGACAGAATGAAGAAAAAACACGAAAGAAAGGAAGTCTAGGAAGCCCTGTCCCAGGTTCAGGCCAGAACTCGGGGCCTTTATAACTCTTTCTGGTAGCCCTGGGGGCCGCATGGTTCTCAGGCTGTGGAAGTTATGCCAGAGGCTGTTGGAGGCAAGTAGAAAGATTTTAATATTTGCTGTCTCCAATCTGCTAACTTCTGTTTACTTTTTAGGATCCCCAAACTAACTCTGTGTTGGGGTTCCCCACCCCCAGGTTTTAGGACTCACATGAGAAGCAGCACCAAGGGGATGAATTCCTCCACCTTACCCAAAGTCATAGCCAGGATGTAGTACAGATGTTAGGGCCAGCGTAGACACCCAAAGGAGATCAGGAAGTCTGTGAACCTGCCTGTGACATCACACGGGCTCCTAGAGGAGTGATGTGCAGTGCATGCTATCCAAGCCAGGGCATATTTTCAGAGAAAAAAAAAATCACTCTGCCAATTCCAACGGATGGCAGGTGTCAACCAGGAGCCAGAAGCTATGACCTTCTCATTTGGTAGGTGCACTGGGAAAATAATGGTCTTTTTATTTGTATTGTATTGAGTCTACCTGTTCCAGTGGAGCCTCCAGTGCCTACACAGTTTGGTCCGCTCAGTTGTCTAGTTTTCATTGCAGAAAACATGATTATCCTTTTGTTTTAAATGCTGTCACCACCAGAGTACCTTCTACCCTATAAAAAGCACCTTCTGTTAGTATTAGAGGTGGTTTTTCTTGTTTTGTGCATGTGCAGTTCTCAGGCTCTTTCTGGAAGCTACAGATGGAACCCCAGACGCTTGGCAGCTCCCCTACCTCAGGATCTACCTGGGAACAGTGGAAACCTGAATGTGCTGGCCAGATGCAGGCTCTGAGTCCGAGGTCACAGAGAGATGCTGGCAGGAAAACCAGGCTTTCTGGCCACAGTCAAGGCACAGTGGCCCAATGACAGTGTGGGGAACCTCCCCGCAATGATCCTTTCCACAGGAAACTTCCTCTGGGCATAATTTATACCCTGCTGCTTCTCTTTAACTTTATCACTGACATTCCCAACAAGGATGTGGCTTGGTGCCAAAGCCGCAGTGGTCTGTGTGATGTGGGCATCTCCGAGAAGACGGAGCAGGAGAGCATTTCCCAGGGCCACCCTGGCCAGATGACAATGGCTTACTGGCCCAGCACTTGGCCCCGGCTCGGACCAGTGGATGTGACTCATTTCGTGAGAATCAGCTCCAGAGCTGTGCTCCCTTGTCCTCACATGATGACCCACCCTATCTGGTCCGCCTGAGTCACTCTCTCATCTTGGAGACACGGTACCAGCACCCACAACTTAAAGGAGGACAGGTTTGTTTTGGCTCATGTTTCAGAGATCTCAGTTTGTTCATGGTCAGCTGCAAAAGTGGAAGAGAATGGCAGTGAGCCTAGGCACAGGGAAGTTGCTCACAGCATGGCAACCAGAAGAGAAAGGGGACAAGCTGGGGGCAAGAATATATCCTTCGAGGCCACACCCTTAAGACCCATCCCTGCGTCCAGATATCACCTCCTAACAGCACCGGAAACCATCAATAGAGGAATTCCCCTGATGGTCACACAGCCTTCATGATTCGATCCCCTTCCAAACACAAGACTTTGGGGGAAATATTAGACTTAAACTATAACATCACTCCATCCGTCTCATCCTACCATATCTCATTCTGTTCATCACATCTCATCCATCCCATCCCATCCATCTCCTTGGGGAAGAAGGTTAGCATTCACCTGTACTAGCACTTTTCCTGCTGCACATTGAACCCTTGCAAAGAAAACAAGCCCTGGGATTAGCCTGTCTGTAAGGAGCAGGACTTGGCCATCCTGCACATCCCTCTATTATTTAGGGGGATGTAATCTGAGACAGAGTTAGGACACACATGGGGGTCAGGCTTACAAGGCACATGGCAGGGACCAAAGCGTGGTTGGTCTGCTGCAATTCTGGGTCCTCATTACCTGCTGTCTACACTTATTTCCCAGACTCAGCTCGTCTGCTGAGTCGGGGCCCAGATTATATCAACCCCAAGGAAGGGGCCCCTTCCTCCAGAGGCAGTCCCCAAATTAAGAGAGTCTGAACTACAACTCTTTCAAGTTTATGATGTTACAAAAGTGACACATTGAGTAGAAACTGTACTTTAAATTTTGAATTTGAAACTCCTCTGGGTCAGTGATACACAAATTCTCTTGAGATGCTGGGCACGAGTCAGTGCCTGTCAGTCACATGGCCATGGAGGAAACGGGCCAGCACCCTGCAGTGTGCTGCACTGTGCAGCTACAAGGTGTGACACGTTATGTGTGCTACGTTCATTTCCACTAACGAGGCATCACAGTGAATATTGACATTAAAATCTTTTATTACAATAAAAGAAATGTTCATCCCCTCCCTTCCAACACAGCATCCCATCATTTTTGCCCCTTCCTGAAGCAGCTCTGGAAGTGCTCTTTCCTGAATGTCTTTACAAAGTAGGATCAAAAACACAGTGACAGCCGCTGTTGCGTGTCATCCCACAGAAAGGCAGATTCATGGAACCACAGCAGTGCGTCCTCACTTACAGTATTCCCGGATGCGGCACTGTGCAACCTCTGGCTCTTATCCAAACCAAAACAGTCATGGAAGGCAAATATTTTGAATGAATTCAGGACACCGAGGCAATCATAATTGTGCAGCTACAGATACTTCCAAAAGCAGTCTTTCAGAACTGCATCAGAAAACGGCAGGAATGGTGGGGAAGCGCCTCCAGGGTGAGCGGCACTATGCCTTTTTGTAATATCTTTAATTAAACATTCCCTGGAGTTTCTGATGACACCTTGTATGACATTTCTAGCTGGCTGTGGTTCCCTGGGAACACCATCCTCTCAGGAATCTGGAAGCACCAGCGTCTCAAGCACATAGAAAGGACATCCTCCTCAAGGACCATCAGAGAGGAATGAAAGCCCTGTGTGTGTGTGTGTGTGTGTGTGTGTGTGTGTGTGTGCGCGCGCGCGCGCGCGCGTGCATGCACATGCTCATGTGCACATGTACTCACCTACCCATACCACAGGGGGTGGGAAGGGTGAGGCAAGTAGAACATCTCTCATGTCTAATACAATAACCTCTGACTGCAAATGGGCATTTAGCCACATGAATTTGTAGTACTGTGCACAGCACACACAACAGTTCCCAGCCACAACTGGGGAGAGGCTGATTCTGCTCAGACCCTCTGGATAATTTTGGGGTGTTATTGCTTAATACACACAGGAATCCACAAAACTGTTCCTTTCCATCCAGCTCCAGAAGTCAAAGCTCTAGGTCCCAGTCCTTCTAGGGCCTGTCAATCCTGCCACAGGCTGCCAGGAGGGAGAGTCCAGGATTTGTGTTCTGTAGTGCTGGAGACTGAATTCAGGGCCTTCATACAGACTTGCATCCTCAGCACTACTTATTATTATTATTATTCTTTTCCTTCTTTCTTTCTTTCTTTCTTTCTTTCTTTCTTTCTTTCTTTTTTCCTTTTCCTTTTTTTTTTTCTTTCTTTTGAGACAGAAGTCTCCCTAAATCACCAAGGAGCCCAGGCTGGACTTGAATCTGCAATCCTCTTGCCTCCACCTCCAGAGGGCTGGGGTTAAGGAGGAGCCACACCATTCTCCCAGCAGGGTGCTCCTGTCCTCTCTCCTCTCTCCTCACTCCTGGGCTGGATGGAAAGGATCCCTTGCTCTCCCACATTCCCTAGGCAGGGAGCGCCTCCCAGTGGTTTCTGCACCACAGGCTCCTATCCCGTGACAAAACCCTGGGGATAGTTCTGAACTGGCCTCAGGAGAACCTCCTTGAGGATTTCACAGGCAAATAGTAGCGCATTTGGGTCCAGAACCTGGAGTTGGAGTGAAGGGACTTCAAGCCTTTCCAAGGGACCATGGGCAAAACCCTGAGAGCTTTCCTCACCAGGTGAGGTAGAGGCTTTGGCTCTTGGAAGGAGCAGAACTTAATTAAAATGAGCTTCAGAGTTTGGTCACCCAAGGCCAGATTCACTGCAGCCTGCAGTTCAAAGATGCAGGGCCCGTTCATGTAGTTGGGACTCAGAATAAATATTCCCCGTCTGCTCTTCTTAATCATGTCCACGATGTCTTCTGCATACACTGGAAATTTTTAAGAAAAAATAATGATTTGCAGTTGAAACTGTTAGAGCCGGAGTTCACAATAACCGTGACCTTCCCAAGTGGACCAAGGGGCTTCCTGCAGTGGAAGATGTTAGGCTCAAAAGAAAGGGAACGTGGTGTATCTGTCACTTTTGCAAAGAGGGGCAATCAAAAATACAGTGAGCGTTTCAAAAAAATATTTTTGAAGTTTGTTATAGTGAAAGACACATTGCTATGAATCTCCCTCAAAACCCTCCCTTCGTTGCAGACACACTTATCCCATCTTTCTCGTCTCTTCCTGAAGCAGTTCCAAACTTCCTCTGTTGTGTATTTTTTAAATCACACTGTCATGACTGCCTTGGTGTCCCGAACTGACTCAAAATGTTTCGCTTCGTGGTCATTTGGACTTCAGGGAAGAGCCAGGAGTCCCGCGCTGCCAGACCCAGTGACAAAGGTGGACGGGGAAGCGGCGCCATATTTTCCAGAGCCCGCCTTTCCATTGGATAGCGCTCGGCAGGAGCATGCGCCTCATAAAGACACAAAAGTGAACTTCCGGAGCTGCTTCAGGAAGAGGTAACGGTGCGGTAAGTGTGTTTGAAGCGAGGTGGGGGATGCTGGGGTACACGAATGACCATGTGTCTTTTTCTGTAATTTTAAGAATTTAAACACTCACTGCATTTTCGTGATCACTCCTTGTATGGCAACGCCACCAAAAGCTGATGATATAATCTAGTCTCTAACGACTTTCAATTCTATTTTCCCCTCCCTGAGTCTTGTCTCCCCAAATTGTCAGTTCCTCTGGAAGCCAAGCTCATGGGAGCTAGGTAAGCTGGGCCACCCAGATGAGGCAGCAGGGGTCAGCAGGCCAGACAGAGGCCTAGATGTCACCTAGTGGCTGCAGCTGAGGACCCTGCTCATGGTAGTGTGCTGAGAGTTCCAGAGAGCAGAGTTCCGGAAATCAGGAGAGCCCTCCATGTGGGACTGCAGAGGTGACTGCCCACCAAGGATCCAGGAAGGGTGCATTTCTTTCTTTTTCTTCCTTCCTTCCTTCCTTTCTTTCTTTCCCTTTCTTCTCTCTCCATCTCTGTCTTTGTCTCTCTCACTTTGTATTGGAGATGGAATCCAGGGATACCTTTTCGCTGAGCTACATCTCCAGCCCATTTTTAATTTTTTTCTTAATTTTTATTTGAAACAGGGTCTCACTAAGTCACTAAATTGTATAGGCCAGGCTTGAACATGTGATCCTCCTGCCTCAGCCTCCCAGATCTAGTATCAGATGAGTCTAAATTTTATTTTTTTCCTCTCCTGGATATGTTTCCCCAAATTACTTATGTTAATTCATCTAGGTTTTTGTTTTTTTTTTCTTCCGAGTATGGATTTTTTGACAATGAATGTGTCTTGTGTACCCGTGTCTCTGTGCTCTTGCCCAGGATGACTTCAGCTCATGAACTCTCCAGAAGATGTGCCCAAGCCCAGGGAGCATCTGAAAACCCTGAGCACCTGCACCTAAGTGCCCTTGAGGTTCTGTAGTTTTGTCTCAGCGTGCAGGACCTACCTCCACCTGGGGCCACGTCTCGTTCCAGCAAACACAAGGTGTATCCATATTTATTTTCCAGAACCTCAGGAAACAGCGTGAGGGCCAAGTACTCCTCACCCAGCGGGGATGGGGCCTCACCGTCGGCAGAGCTGCACTTCGCGTAGGACACGAAGGCATCGAACTCCTTCTTATCTGAGGGAGAGGGACAAGATCAACATGAGCCACTTCCGCGGGTTTGTGATCACAGAACACGGTGAACGGATGAGACTGAAGCGCTAAGATCTTTGCAAAATATGTGGTAAAATTAAACCAACAGCTGTGTCCCTCCCAAATCGCACTGGTCAAGAGTATTCATTGTCCACACAAAATCCAAATCTAGTCTTCAAAGCCTTCCTGTCTCTGCCCTGGGTGAGGGGCAGTGGGAGCCACTTGGAGGTATCAGATCCCAAGTGCTCCCAGGGCCTTTCAGCCAATCAGCAGGGGGCTGCTGGGATATGGCCTTCACATCACGGGAGAAAGGGCACCACCCACAGAGGGGACAGAGCGCTCACAGCCGCCATGTGATCACATGCCGATCCACAGTGAGCTGTATACACTGCAGGGATCATGGAAGGTCATAAGACAGCTGCCATTCCTGTCATCTGGTGACGATGCGGCCACCAGAACACCTCAGCGAAGGATACCACACTCAGGTGGGTGAAGACACTGGTGAAAATACCGGTAGCAAATCAGACAAATAGAAACGCAGCTCAGGAGAATTAGTGCAGCCTAGAAGGCCTGAGGCTTGTGCTGAGGAGCTGCGCTTGTGTACTCACTGCGCTATCTTTTTACGTGTGTGTGTGTGTGTGTGTGTGTGTGTGTGTGTGTGTGTGTGCGCGCGTGTGCGTGTCTTGGATATCCCGTGTGTGGGCCTGGGCAGGAGGCTTCTGGGCACAGAAGTGAGCAGCAGAAAGGGGAGGCTGAGCACCCCGGGAGGCAGGGCCCCCAGGCCAAGGTCTCAGCGGCATGGGACAGGTGGGAAGGGGGAGGCGCGGAACTGACTGGCAGATCAGTCTGCACAGGAGGACACGGGATCCGCCACAGCTGACCCCATTCCTGTCCGGTCGTGGAAGCCCTGGCACACTAGGGCTTTCTGATCCCTCTGATCTGACTTTCTTTAGTAATAAACTCAGAGACTTCAGCGATAAATGGCTCCTTAGGCCGCCACGGTTCTGACACTATGTCCAACTTCTTTTGGAGGTTCAACGTTAGCTTGGAAACATTCATTTCACGGAAAACGTGAAGTTGGCCAGCAGAGGGCGCTGCAGCACGGCTTGAAACCGGGGTTCTGCCTAGAGATCCCATTTCTAAGACCTTTTTGAAGGTAAAAAAGTGAAAGGGCACAATTAATGTTTCACTATTTTATTTTATTTTATTGTAATGAGTATCAAGCCCAGGGCCTTCACACTGAAACTATATTTACATCCATTTTTATTCTCATTTTGAGATAGGGTCTCATTGAACTCACTAAGCTGCCCAAGGCAGGCATGAATTTGCGATCCTCCTGCCTCAGCCTCCTAGAGTACTAAGATTACAGGCCTGCACCAGTGGGTCCCTCGATGCCTCACTATTGACCCTTCTCCACAAGCTGTAGATGTTAAGCCTAGAATCTTAAGGTAAAATAACATTTTAGAAAAGGAAGTATGAAATCTCCCAGGGAAGTAATAAAGTCATTGATTAATTTGCTCCAGGCAGAAAAAGCTATCTTTTAAATATATATATCAAAACCACTACTGGTTTATGCATTTCTGGGATGTGACCTCAAGAGTCAAAGACAGACCTGGTAGATGTGTGCCTGAGCTATTGTGCTCTGTTGAGTTTGCTTGGTTCCGTCTTCTGTTGGTTTTGTGTGGTTGATTGGGTGGTTGCTGGGAATAGAACCTGTGGCCCAGTACATTTCTCACTATTACCCAGTGATTGGACAACTCGTGGGATGCCCGCTATGGGAAGAGCTGTGGAGCTGAGAGGCCCTCCCAGGGATCCCCAGAATCTAGTGAAAAGGGATTCTGTATCCTGCATTCATTAGCATCATACACTGGTGGCACAGGCCTGGAATCCCAGCACTTTGGGAGGCTGAAGCAGGTAGGGCCCGAGGTCGAGGAAGCCCAGCCTGAGCCACTGGTAAGAACCTGTCTCTTATGCTTTTAAAACAAAAATATATTTTAAAAAAGTGCTAAGGATATAGCTCAGCATGAAGGCCTTGGGCTTGGTCCACCATACCATGCATGTACGCACGTGCACACACACACACACACACACACACACACACACACACACACACACAATTATCCACTATACCTGCATAGGTTCTAACCTGTAAATTCCAGAACACAAACAAAAATAACGACAAAACCAAGAGCAACTCTTCTGGTCTGGAGAAGCGAACGCTAGCACTCACCATTATCCCTTCTCGTGTAGCAGTGACGGATGCCCATCCACAGCAGCAGAACTCGCTGTGCGCGGGCCTTCCCACCTGCTGGAACCATCCAGCTCTTGTTGCAGGCAAAGCAAGATGAGGTGACTGTGCCTGGGACCCCGTGAGCCAGACCGCAGTCCAAAGCCCAGCTCAGACATCTCCCGGGCACAGGTCTGTGCCTGTGACTTCCTCTCTCCCTGCCTGGCACGTGGGATGGCTGAAACACTTACAGTAGCTGATGGAGGCCCAGGCACACAGTCCAGTTTCAGAGTTTTCATCACAGCTGGCACCTCCCTGTCAAGACGCCCCCCCCCCCCACCTACTCAGTGTGAGTTAATTCAGTGGGCTTTCCCAGCCTCCTTCCAATAGTTCCACCACAAACCCATTTTACAGATGAGAAAAACGGAGGCACAGAGAGGCTGCCTATATTAGGTTGGTGAGCAGAGACGTTATTTTCAATTCCTTTTGTAGCATCATCTGCAAGATTCTGAGTAAACAGAATGAAATGAATTTTGTTTCCCCAGTTGTCCCTGGCATGAGGCTGCTAGATCAGGACTCTAAGCCCCAGGACTGTGACTTTACCCATCAAGGAATACCCATTCTTGAGTTTTCCCCCTGTTGGCAGAAGGCATCTGAAATTCTTTCCCAAGATAAGCCTCGAAATCAAGCCAGTAGGTAGCAGCAGCACTTTCTCCTGTCCTGATCCTCACCACTGTCCCATTCGGCTCTGAAGGGACACCAGAAGGTGTCACGTCAGGGGACCTTACCTCCAGAAGTCTCATCCTTGCTCTGGTAGGTCCGGTACAGCAGCACTATTTCAATCCAGTAGATGTAGAGAAGGGCACCCGCCACCAGCATGCCCACCAGGGCTGAGACAGTGCTGAGCAGGACGTACAGGAACGCCACTGCAGTGGGGAGGGACGAGGACAGATCAGGTGCTGTGGATTGGATCTGCAGCATGCCCCAAAAGTCTCATGTTTTCGGATCTTATGGGTTGTCTATGAAATCATGTGTTGTTAGGAGATGGGGCCTACTCTGGAGAGGTGGATTATGGGTGTGCGGTGGATTATAGGGTGTGGTAGAAGACAGGCATGTGATAGGTTATGGATTACCAGCATGTGGTAGATTAGGGGCTTACACCTGGAAGGGGCAGCACACTGAGGCTGAATGTGGAAGCGGAAGACCACTGGGGCAGGACCCGGAAGGATATATGCTACTTCTCTTCTCCCTTCGGAGACTTGACTTCCTGTTTGCAATGCCGTGAGGAGCTGCCTACACCTCTGCCTCCGCCTTCCACTGCTGCCGGCCACTCATGATCAGACTGTGACCTTCTGAAACTGTGAGCTAAATTAAACTTTTCCTCCCTAATTTGTGCATACCAGGTATTTTGTTTCAGCAGTGAAAAAGTAACTGAGATACAGCAATGGAGGACCCAACAGCCTCAGGGCTGCGCCGAACTCAGCTCGGTGCCTCTGCCTGCCTGGTTCTTACTGAAGCCACTACCCACTGGAGCATCCCTATCGAATCTGGGAACATCTCACAGCAAGGCTGGAGGGAACCTCCTACAAGGATTCAGGGAATGAGCAGGCCCTGATCAGGTGACCTGAGCATCTACCACAGCCTTCTACAGAGTGCCCCAGGAGCCATCACGCAGGAGAAACATTAGCAGACTCAGGTCATCTCATGCATTGATATGTGCGGTGCCTTTTGGGACATCCTGTATTTTTTATTTTCCATCTTTAATTTTTAATCTCCGCACAATACTCGGCATCTCTCTCATTTCCTATTGTAAATTATTTTCCTTTATTACCATCCTTACTCCAATCTAAACTCCATAAGGCACGGAGCAAGTCTGGATTATCTTTGTGTCCTCGATGGTCCTAGTCCAAAGGAGCTACAGCTGACCAGCGTGGCCACTAGCTGGGCCATCCACGGCAAGCCAGGCCCTTCTTCTAAGACTCACACTCTCAAACCTACGTTTTATTCTCATCAGCTGTAACTGATGAAAGAAGGAAGGAAGGAAAGAAGGAAGGAAAAAAGGGAGGGAGGAAGGGAGGATATTTCTTTCATCTGTGGACCATCTTCTTAAGCATGAAAGGCACTCGCTTCTTGGAATGTCTACTCCAGGCTTTTGAATAGTCTATGATGTGCACATGTCACTGTAGCAGTGAGCAAGCACACTCTTTCCGGCTGTCCTCCACCCACCCAAACGCGGGACCACAGTTCCCACACACTCCCTGGAAGCTAGCAAAGGCCAAGGGGCCCTCACACCATGCTGGGCATGTGGGGCATGTGGGTATTTATAGGAGGAGGGGACAGGTGGATGAATGGGCAGATGGATGTATGGACAGATGGACAGATGGATGGATGACAAGCAGGCTTTTCCATAGATGGGACATTGGTCAAGAGGACAAGGTCTGGGCATCAAATTACTAGCTCCATGGCTTCGAGCAAGGTATTCTACTCTACTCAAGCCAAGCGGTTGGCATCTAGGAAGTGTTCAGCATAGCCACCATCACCATGGTACTTTAGGAAAACGCCTCCTCCCTCTGCAGCCAGAGCAGCTCAGCCCATTCCAGACCAGCACCAGGCCCACCTCCTCTCTTTGCCTTCAGCCGCAAGGTCTGGGTCGCGTTCCCAATGGAGTTCTGGGCAAAGCAAATAAACTTCCTGCTCAGATCCCTCTCAGTGACTTCTTTCAGGGAGGCAGTACGCTCGATGACTTCATCCTTGAGGGTGAGCTTCACACTAGGAAGGGAGGGACAATTCCACACCCGGTCAGTCACGCCGCTCAGCACCCACAGGTGGTGGTGGGGGCAGAGGGGCTGCGTCCTGATTGACATGCTGACCCACGAAGCAGGCCACTGAGATATGAGCTAACCATGGTCCCCATCTGACCTTCCTTACCCTAAGAATTTCCCCAGAGAACACATAAAAACAATCACTTCGAAATGCCTCTTCTGCTGTGGGCTGAGTGTGTATCTCTGGAAATGGTCTCTCTGGTCTCTATTCCCTGCTTCACATGAAGCCTGCCAAGTGACGATAGAGCCTGGCCCGGTGGCGCAGCAAGCCTGTCATCCCAGCATTCTACTCTGGGAGACTAAGGCAGGAGGATCACAAGTTCAAAACCAGCCAGGTCAACTTACCCACTTGGTGAGACCCTGTTTCAAAAAAAAAAAAAAAAAAAATCCTGGGGTGGCTTGGTGGGAAGGTCCTGGGCTCCATCTCCAGGCCAGGAGAACAAGAAAGGTGTGTCCTAACTTGGCCAAGGACAAGGATAAGGCCCCAAAGGAGGATGCACCTGGGAAGGAGCTGCCTGTCCCCAGGTCTGAGCCAGAGAACCTCACACAGGGAGGCGTGAGTGCCGGTGTTGATGCAGTTTGTGTGTTCTCAGATGGCCTGGGTGTGGTCCAGGCCCTGTTCAGAGATCTTGTGCATGTGACACTTTATAGGCCTTGTTGCTAGGAGCCCACAGAACCACCTCATAGTCATAGAACGCTTCCTGCCCGCCGCGAGCTGTGATCTGCTGTGATCTGCTGTGATCTCCACCACACTGGCCCGATAGAGACCTTGCCAGGCCGAAGTTGTCATCTAGAGACTCCAGAGGTTCATGGGGCATGAGGCTCACATCGTCACCAGATAACCAAGTGCCACCCCGGGGGGCTCCAGCAGAGAATGCCCTCTGCACACACAACTTCCTGGGACCTCTGTGCAATTTCAGCTTAAGACTTCCTTGATCTTAGAAATTATTCATAAATTTTTTCCTTTTTATTTTTTTTAATATTTCAGTACTGGAATCAAGCCTAAGGCCTTCACAGCTATAGCCCCAGCCCATTATATATATATATATATATATATATATATATATATATATATATATATGTTTTTTTTTTTTTTACTGGAGACAGAGTCTTGCTAAATTGTTCAGTGGCCCAGGGTGGGCTCAAAGTGGCCATCCTCCTGCTGCGACCTCCTAGAGAGCTGGATCACAAGCCTGTATCACCCAGTCGGGGCTGCATAGCTTAATTTTCAAGGCAGGTATTTCAAATAGCTGCTACAAAGTGGACTTCAAAATCACTGTAGGGGCTGGGGTACAACTCTGGGATCAATTCCAGCACCAAAAGCACAGATCATGCATCGGGTGGCGACGCTTAGGAACACGTTCTAAGTGGACTCCGTCCTTGCATGAGCCTCAGAGGGCACTTCACACCCCTGAGATGGCTCTGACCCCACTAGGTGATGCATGTGACGGGACGCTGTCCTACAGGAATCCATCCTAGCTACCTACAGCCTGTTCAGTCCGTAACCCCCACCCCCGCCCCAAGAAACCTTGGGCCCCAAGGGAATGTACACTGTGCCGTGCTATTTTCATTTTCTCCACTAGATGGCGATGGGGACCATCTCACTCGAATAACTGGCTTTTGTCCGAATTTCTAAAGGTAAAGTCCTGGCTGCCAAGACTCAGGCGCCTCCGTGGCGTTCCTACCTTCTCTCCTGAGACATGGGCGCCTCCCACTCGCGCTCTGAGTCCCTGATGTACCACCGGATCACCGGGCTGAAGTCCTTTTCGAAGCCAAACCGCACTGTGCAGAGAAGAGAGAAGGGCTCTCCTGCAAACAGGAGGCGAGACACGTGGGGTGAGAGCCACGACTGCCCCCTTGCGGTCCTCGTACTGAATAACTGATTTTTATATTTCTTTCTACCAGTTTTTTGTTTTGTTTTGTTCTTTTGGGGGCGGGGGGGTTGTTTTTGTTTTTGAGATAGAGTCTTGCTCTGTAGCCCAGGCTGGTCCTGAACTCACTATGTAGCCCAGGCTAGCCTTGAAATCAAAGCAATCCTCCTGCCTCACCTTCCTGAGCGCTGTGATTGCGGGCATGTGCCACCATGCCCAGCTGTTATGTAGTGCGGGAGGATGGAATCTGAATCCGGGGCCCTGCACTTCCTAGGCAAGCACTCTAACCACTGTGCTACACTCCAGCCCTATAATAATGAGTTTTATATTAGCATGTAAGAACACACATGTTTTATTGAAAGAGATGCATTCCGTGGGAAATATGCCAATCCTTATTTGGCTGACATAAATGTCATTGAACTTAAATAGCAGGGCACAGGAGGAAGACAGCTTTGCCTCTACCTGAGAGGAGACCTGATTTTGGAATTTGTTTGAACAGAGGTTGGTTGTATTCCCCCTGGAATTCCCTTAAAAATCACAGCACACACCATAGTCATGGAATAAAACCTACCCAAATTGGAAAACATATAGGCATGACCGAAGTTTTATGAGTATATCCATATGTACACATTTATGTATTTATGGGCATACATATAAAACCTTGGGAGAACCCACAAACTGTAGCTCATATCCTATACACTGGCCACTTACACATCTTCCCCTTATTTCTTGAAGTATTCATGGAAAGCCAGTCTTACAGTACCCCCTGGGGTCTCTTTAGGAGTTTAAGAATCTCAAACTGAGGCTTGAAAGGATTATGTAACAGCACTCC
>PVKB01007056.1:0-44779 GCA_004027205.1 Ctenodactylus gundi | reverse complement strand
AGCTGGCCCTGGGCTGAGTTGGACACAGGAATGTGTGGGTAGCTTTATCTCTTTCGGACAGCCCTTCCTAGCTAGGCCCTTGTTTTAAGGACCTCCTGAATGTGGCTCTCTTCTGTCTCTCCTGCCACAGAACTGTACAGCTACACCGAGAACCTGGAATTCACTGCTAACAGGAGGTGCTTTGAAGAAGATTTCAGGATTCAAGGTGATCCCGATCTTTACTCATAGAAATATTTCTCCACAATGTTCCAGCCCGATCTAGTAAAAGGCTAAAACAAAGTGTTACCCTCTGTGGCCACATACCCTTCCTTTCTCTGGGTGGGATACAAGAGTCCTTGTGTCCCAAGTGGAGAGGCCTGAGCTGGGCCAGAAGAGCAGAGGAATGGTGAGGTGAGGCCAGACTGTGCCCTGCTTCCTCCCGGAGCCGTGGGCCTGGCCTAGTCCTTAACATTAGTGTTTAACCTCTGCCTGTGACTCACCCCCTTATCAATAGCCGTTGCGTATGCCCACACTGGTGACTTCAGCTCTTCATTTTCTTACTTGGTAAATGGAAATTCAGTTTTCAGTTTAACAAGTGTACGGTAAGTATCTGTTGTGCCAGAGATGTGGGAGGCATGGATGAAGGTAAACTTGGAGCTTCTAGAAGGAAGTTGCAGCCTGGGAGCAGCGGGGAGATGTCCACACCGAGAGCCGAGGCCCAGAAATACATGTAAAGTGTCAGAGAGAAGTAAATAAACTATGTTGTGGACAGAGCTTTTAGCTGGGGCTAGGTATGAAAACGGCCATCTTGCCTTGGGCCTGTAAGGACAGCACGGAGTTGGGTATGGATGAAGGCAGGAGCTCCTTAGGAGAAGACAGAGGCAGGACCAAGAAAGCCGTGTGTGGAAGGGAGAGAAAGTGGTGAAGTCAGAATATTTGAGTCTTTTTCCCATGCTATTCTTTCTCAGCTATATAAGGAAAGCTTTGAGCTAAGGTGTACTTGGTGACAGAGTAAGCCTAGCATGTAGGATGCCCTAGGTTGATCCTTAGCACTTAAAGAAAAAGAAAAAAGACCAGAGGAATGGCACAGCACTTAAAGTAGTGGCCTAGCAAGCGTAAGGCCTGAATTTATTTCCCCACCACCACATAAAGCCAGGTGTGGTGGCACACGCCTGTAATCCCAGCACTCAGGAGGCAGAGGCAGGAGGATTGCCATGAGTCCAAGGCCAGCCTGGGCTATATAGTGAATTCAGAACCAGCCTGGACTATAGAGCGAGAGTTTGCCTCAAAAAAAAAAAATAAGACCAGTAGTGGGTACGCATCAGGAACCTCTCCAGGAAGGGATGGCAGGAGCCAACGCTGGATGCATGTGGCCCTCTGTCCCCAGTGCAAGGCAAGGAATGGCTAGAATTGGAAGAAGATGCCCAAAAGACCTACGTGATGGGACTGCTGGACCGGCTGGAGGTGGTTAGCAGGGAGCGGCGGCTGAAGGTGGCCCGGGCTGTTCTCTACCTGGCCCAGGGTGAGTCTTACCTGTGCTAGCTTGAGAAGCATAGAGGCTGGAGATGGCAGTAAGATGAGCCAGGTCATGCTGGGAAAGTCGTGCCCCCTCCCCGTCAAGGACAGATCATATTCTGTGCTAGAAGTAGCCCGTGCTCATGAGGAAGATGAAGAGATGGCGTTAGATACTGTTCTCAAGTCCCTAAGATCAGCCAGGATTCTTACGCGGTTCTTTTTTCTCCAGTCTGGGCTATAAGCTCATATGAACATTAGCAGGAAAGTCAGTATAACCAGAATTGGCAGGATACTGTCAGCTGACCATGGAGACTTCTTTTTTTCTTTGTGGTTCTGAGGATTGAGTCCGGGGCCTTCGCACTGAGGTGCATCCAGCCCTTTTTTTTTTTTTTTCAATATCATGACCGGTTCTCTTGCACAGGCTGGGCTTGAACTTCAGATCTCCTGTTTCTACCTCCCAGAGTGCCAGGATTACAGGATTATAAGCCTGTGCCAGCTTGATAAATACAGACTTTTTTCACCAGCTGTGGCCTGGCCCCAACACTGATATGTCACACATGGACCCTCTGCATGACTTCTTGTTGGTGTTTTAAAATTCAAGCCAACACAGCAGGAAGGAATGCTGTGAATAATTTGGAGCAGATCAGACCTAAATGAGATAATTGAGAGAAACTTCCAGAAGAGGCCTATTAGCCAGGTGTTGGAAAGTGAAATGAGACAGATTAGCTGGAGTAGGGAATGTAAGCCCTGAGATCACACATAGGAGGATTGCTGGCAAAACAACTAGCCAGGAGCTAAAAAACTGTAAAAGAAAAAAACAAACCGAGTGCTGGAAGACTAGCACAGCAGTTAGAGCACTTGCCTAGCAAGTGCAAGGTCCTGAGTTTGATTCCCTAGCACCACATAAACTGGGCATAGTGGCCTATGCCTGTAATCCCAGCACTCAGGAGGCAAAGGCAGGAGGATTGCTGTGAGTTTGAGGCCAGCCTGGGCTACATAGTGAGTTCAGGACCAGCCTGGACTGCAGAGTGATACCCTGTCTCAAAATATTAAAAAATAAATAAATGAATAAATAAAGGAAAGAAAAGAAAAACTAATAGAGAGGAAAAAGAATGGATTTGGGTGAAGGAGCGACCATAGCCAGTAAGATGGTGCCACCTTATAGCTTAGGTCTGGTGCTCTGGCCAAATTCCAGCTGCCAGTCTAAAGATCTTTTTGCCAAGGGCTTATTCTGCAGCCTACATAGGGGTGACAGAAAGAGCAGGAAATTAATGTGCTCCCTGAGCTCAATGTTCTCATAGAATGACTGCAAGAGATAGAGCCTGAATATACCACCCCTCTTGGCTGGGCTGACTGACTTGTGTGTTTTATACCATTTCCCGAACTTCCCCTTTGGCACTGGACTCTCTTGGCGGCCTTGTCCTCCTTGTCTCACTTCACTGTCTCTACTGATAATTCCTGGGAAAACTCCCGAATAAGCTAATTGCTCTTGCATCCTTACTTATTTCAGGATCTACTTCTGGGAAAACCCAAGCTTAAGACCACCTTCTCCTCTCCCATCTCATTTGAGGACATTCTTGGGATGCTGCCATAGCTCTGCCATCCTACTTGGAGTGCAGGGTGGTGGAGGAAAGTCTTAAGATCATGGGGCGGGTGGGAAGAACTGGATTCCTGTCCCCTTCTATTCCTGTGGCAACTGCTCTCTGGTCCTCTAGGCACTTTTGGGGAATGTGATTCAGAGGTCGATGTGCTGCACTGGTCCAGGTACAACTGCTTCCTGCTCTATCAGATGGGGACTTTCTCAGCCTTCCTGGAGCTGCTCCACATGGAAATTGAGTGAGAAGCCTGCGGGGATCGGACCTAGGCGACACTTGCTTGAGCCTCACTGTTTCATGCTGGTTTCCTTTGTGGAGCCCCTGTGGGGGCAGGTCTCCCTGCCCCTCCCTCGAGCCCTGCTCCTGCTAGTCTGTCTTCCCTCCTGGAGGTTGGGCTCAGCAGAAGCTGACAGTAGCGTCAGTCCTAGGCTTCAGGGGCTTCTTGTGGTCAGGCTCCCTGTTTTATCCAAGGACCCTCTCAGCTTAGCCTAACTCTGGACTCCATGAAGGAAACTGTTCTGCCTGCATGAGTGACCTGGGAAAACAGACATGGCGCCTGTCATTGTGCAGTTATTTCTCTCATGTGTTATGGATGTAGAGGTGGCTGTCCTGGCTGCTGCCACAGTGACCCCTCTTTTTGTCTCTTTTACCCAGGAATTTGAGGTAGGGTGAAATCTGCTTCTGTTCACTAGGCGTTGCTTAGCATCAGCTCTGTGTCCAGCACAGTGTTGGGCTCAGTGGGGATCACTAGAGAAATTGATGTCACGCTCCCTGTCCTTGCTGAGGTGGCCCGGGAATTCTGTGGGCTCCTTTACCATAGTCCAGTTTTGTTAGCGGCTGCCCAGCCTGCAGGAGGCAGATACTCATGTTTGTGTGTGTGCTGAGTGGGAGAAGAAGGGGCAAGGAAGCCTTGTGGGGTGCCATCCTCCCCCTCTCCATGGCAGCAACAGCCAGGCCTGTGGCAGTGCCCTTCGGAAGCCAGCCGTCTCCATTGTGGACAGCACAGAGCTCCGGTAAGTGGGACTGACTGTGGGCTCAGGATCACCCTTTTCCCAAATCCCAGAGCACCGAGAAATCGCCCTGTAACATGTCATTCAGTTGGAGTCCCATTCAGATTGTCCCTGAGGTCCCTGTCTATGGGTTGGCCAAGAACCTCTTCTGACCCTTTTGTGCCCCAGGGTGCTGCTGAGTGTCATGTATCTAATGGTGGAAAATATACGGCTAGAGCGAGAGACAGACCCCTGCGGGTGGAGGACAGCCCGGGAGACCTTCCGCACCGAGCTGAGTACGGAGCGACACTGGGGGGCAGGGGGTTCGCGTACTGATGGTGGCCAGTGAGCAGAACGTTGCCTGGGAGAGCAAGATATATATTTTTTTAATTTTTATTTTTTATCATTTTTTTTAATGAGACACTAGGTGACAGGGACAAGGGCCAGGTTTGGTTGTCCCCTATACCTGTGAACTAGGGCTAGCATCTACGCCTTGGTTTCCTTGGTTAGAAATGGGGTAGCCATTCTCTCTCCCATTGCATCATGAATTCCATGTGACGAAATGAGTTGAATCGCCCTGAAAATGAGCTCAGTTCAAATGTCATTTGGTGTGGTCATTGCACAGGGACAGTGTACGAATGCCCACGTTTTGTGGGAAGGTGATAGTTGACCCACAGAACCCGGGAGTCCCTCAGCCAAAAGGCAACATTTTTGTTCCAGTGTGTCTAGTTTGGGATCCACACCCAAAACACTCCAGCTGAGGATCAAGCCGTTTTGCCTCGGTAGCTCTCTGCCTTTGAGGGTCCCTGCCAGATCACTGAGCCCCCTTCTCAGGGCCAACTACTCTAAACGCTTCAAAGGACGCACATCCAGAGTCAGGGAGACAGGCCGCCTTCAGTGCTCCACCCTCATGTCTCAGTGGCCTCTCTCTGCCCCCAGGCTTCTGTATACACCGTGAAGAGCCATTCGCCCTCTTGCTCTTCTCCATGGTTACCAAGTTCTGCAGTGGCCTGGCCCCCCACTTCCCCATAAAGAAGGTCCTGCTTCTGCTCTGGAAGGTGGTCATGGTGAGTGCTGGTCATTCCTGTCACCATCTCATCCGATCCACAGGGCCCTACCTCAGGTGTTTCTGTTGTGATTCAGGAAGCAGAACAGCTGACAAGGGTGACCAAAGCTGTCCCACATCATCAGATATTTTGTACCCATCAGATGGGTGATGCCAGTCCATGAGTTGAGGCATCAATGGCACCGTCTCCTAATGGAGCTGATGTTTCATGGAAAAAAGAAAGTGGAGGGTCTGCCTCTGTGATGCTGAGGAGCCGTAGGCAACTCTGTGCCTACATTTCTCTAGCTGTAGAATGTTGGGGTTAGTGGCTGTCCGCCCTTCAGATATGTGGAAGGTTTTTGTTTCTTTTTTAAAATAAAGTTCTTATAAGTATAATGTTGCAGGTTTGTTACCTATTCAACCTAATCCTTCACCTCTGGTTGAATAATTAACCCTCCAGATGCATCTCCTAGGAGAACTGCTTCTTCATTCCAGAGGAAATTGGTGACATTAGGGGTTCATAACAGCTGGTTGTGTTCCTTAAAAAGGGAATTGTTTCTTGTTTTCTTCAGTGAACGACCCCAGAACTTTCTTTTCTAACTTTGCGTGATGTTTCTAGCCCTGGGTCAGTAGATTAAAAAATAGTTTATTCTGAGCCTGGAGCTCATCAGCCTGGGTGGTGACAGTGGCCCCTTCCTGTGTCTGTGCTTCGCATGGTACATTGATACTAGAAATTGAACCCAGGACTTTCACACTGAGCTGCATCCACTACCCTTTTGTAAATTTTTTTTCTTGAGACAAGGTCTCACTAAGTCATAAAGTTGTCTAGGCTGGGCTCAGACTTGGGATCTTCCTGTTTTGGTCCCAGTGTTAGGTTCCAGGTGTGTGCCACCATGCCTGGCTGTTTCCTGGTTCAGGAGGTGGTGTGAGGAGACTGGAGGCTGTCACTCACCCTGTCCGTGTTTCCCTGACCTTGCCGTTCCTGCCATCCCCATGCCTCTCTGCCTCCCTCTCTTCAGTTCACCCTGGGAGGATTTGAGCATCTGCAGACTCTCAAAATACAAAAGCGGGCCGAGCTGGGCCTGCCCCCGCTGGCCGAGGACAGCATCCAGGTAGTGAGGAGCATGCGCGCCGCCTCCCCACCCTCTTATACCCTGGACCTGGGGGAGTCTCAGCTGGCACCGCCACCCTCCAAGCTGCGAGGCCGCCGAGGCTCACGAAGGGTATGGACTACAGCACACAGCAGAGTGACACTGACTAGCCAGGTCAAGGTTCCACACTGCTCTGGGGTCATGGGAAAGGACAGTAAATGACCTGCTTCACCCTACCCAGGATGGCCTTGTGAGCACCTGGAGCCTTGGAGTCCATATGTTGGACTGTTTCCCTCACCTCTGACAGGTGTGGGCTGTCCTGAAGGAACACTGATACTACATCGTGTATGTGGCCCGTGACTCCTCTAGGGTCTTGGGCTTGGACCTCAATGGCTGGACTTCCTGAACGTTAGGGTAGACTGCTCAGGATTGTGGCTTTGAATGGGACTCCCAACAAATCCACGCACTGAAGTGTGGCCCTGGGCCATGGTCTGGTCCTCAGGGTTCACTTGGAGCCAGCCAAACTCTTGTCTGTTCTGGGAGCTTATGTTTACAATCTCCTTAACTCAACCTCTCCAGATGCAGGGGTTACAGGCTTGGGCCACCGCATCAGGCACACAAGCTTACGTTTGAGAGATAACTGGTTAGGGCTCGAGGTATAGTGTGTAGACCTGAAAAAGTTAGAACATGTTACACAGAGACCTGGCCTCATGCCTGTAAACTCACCTTCCTGGCCTTCCTAAGTTCACCACTTAAAGGTGACAGGGTCCTACGATCATACTCAGTAATCCAGTCTACATTAGATCCCTGGTGATTTTTTTTAACCTTTATTTATTTATTCATTTATCTTGCTTTATAAAATAGCGCTTACTCATTGTAGAAAATCTGGAACAAATATAAAAATGAGACGATGAGAGAAAATAAAAATCACCCACAATCTTAACAACCAGAGGCAGTTACTGTTAACTTTTTGGCCTATTTCTGTCTGATCTTTTTTCTTTCTGCCACAAGATTTAAAATTCCAAACTGCTTCCCTCCGCCTAGCAGCCGTCTTCTGTCCTCCTCTTCCCCTGTGAGCCAGCTGGTGTTTGCTCACAGAAGGAAACTAATTGAACATTCACCTAAGCACAGCACAATTAGGAAGGAAAGTTTGGCCAGAAAAGGCATCAGTACTCTCAGAAAGCTATTAGCTGTGACTTTGGGGTTATCTTTGCTCTGTCCCCTGGCCATTGGCGGGTTGCCAGAGAGCTGCTTGTCCTGGGATTGGACTCCATGGGCTGTGAGGTTGACATGGGAGATGGGATGGTCCCACGGAGCTGGGTTCCGACTCCATATTCCCTGAAGCCTGGGAGCCCAAGAAAGGGGGCAGCTTTAGACAAGGATGCCCAGGCTGAGTTCTCACATGCTTTCCTCCTCACCCTCCAGCAACTCCTCACTAAGCAGGACAGCCTGGACATCTACAATGAGCGGGATCTGTTCAAGGCTGAGGAACCAGCTGCAGAGGAGGAGGAGGAGACTGCTGGTGACGGAGAGCGAGCTGTGGATGGAGAGTTAGACCTGCTGGAGCAGGACCCTCTGGTGCCACCTCCACCCTCACAGGGACCTCTCTCTTCTGAGCGAGTGACCTTTCCTAAGGGCCTGCCCTGGGCCCCAAAAGTCAGGTAGGTTGAATAACACCAGGAACCCTGGTCTTTGGGGTGTCAGCTACCAAGGCCCAGCAACGCTCATTAAGCTGGTCGGAAGTCTTGCATGCGGTGTTCCCTCTGTTGGCTGCGATCTTCTTCCATTGCTCTGGTCCTCCTCCTTCTTTCAAAGTTTGTTCTCCTTTCCTTCCCTGGGTTGGTCTCCATCGTCCTCTCAGACAGAAGGACATTGAGCACTTCCTGGAGATAAGCAGGAACAAGTTCATCGGATTCACCTTGGGGCAGTAAGTACCTGGCATGGTCAGAACCTACAATAAAGTGGGTCCCAGGGGCCAGAGAAGCTGGTCCTTTGCAATGAGGGGTGTTGGAAATTCATCATAATGTAACCGAGCCACTTTGCTGTCAGAAACATCACTGGGGCCAGGTGTAGTTTTGCACATTTGTAATCCAGCTACTGGGGAGGCCAAGGCAGGAGGATTGTGAGTTCAGGGCCAGCCTGGGAAATTTAGTGAAAATCCATCTCAAAACAAACAAACAAAAAAAAAGTGCCATTGGGGTCCATACCCTTTTCAGTAGCAACCTGTCACTCCCAGACCAAGTAAGTCCAAGAAACTGCAAATCTCCAAAATTTCCACAACACCTCTTGGTACCATTGTTATTTTTATGTCCTAAAGTGAGAGGGAGATCTGGAAGCACATGGAGGAGGAGTACACAGGGCACCAGGGGGTGGACATTGAGGGTGGCACGTGTGGTCCTGAGACTGTGAAGCTATGGTTAGTGTTTTGCCTTTCACAGGGACACAGACACATTGGTTGGATTGCCCAGACCCATCCACGAGAGTGTGAAGACCCTGAAGCAGGTGACCAGGGTGGGCACTCAGTCCTCAGGAATAGGGTCTCGGGTACTGAGTAGAGCTCTTCCCCAAGACACACTCAGGAACTTCTGCATTTTCCATGCAGGCCTTCGGGCAGGTAGAAAAAACCAGGTCTCCCTCTCTTTCCCACTTTCCTGTACTTGGATAGATGAAAACGTCTTCCTTTGTTTGTTCCTCTCCTGTCCTTTCTCTTTTCACTGTCTTCAGCTGTCTCTTCCCTCCCTTGGCTTCCTTTCCCTTTGCTTCTCTTTTCCTGTAGGTCCACTGACCCCCCAAAGGCCCAGGGTTGAGTATGCATCCACTCTCTACCCACTGCCTGCGCAGGCATGGCACAGTCATTCCCCCATGCATACACGCACATGCGCCACTGCTCTCGGGACGGGTCCAGGGGCAAAGCCCATCCTTGGTTTCCACTCACACTCTGTTGAGGTAAATGCTTAGAGACTTGCAGCCACTCAATGACTTCAGAACACAGAATGTGCAGAAGCACTGTGATGCGTGGTGCTCAGTGCCGATGATGCAGGAGCAAGTCAGACTTCGCCTGCGGAGTGTTCAGGAAAGGCCCATTGTAGCAGGACAGCTCCTCCTCAGGGATGAAATTAAATAAGGGACTGGGACACATGAGATGGAGACCCTCACCCCCGTTGACGTCTTGTCCTCACCAGCACAAGTATATCTCCATCGCAGACGTTCAGATCAAGAACGAAGAGGAGCTGGAGAAATGCCCCATGTCTTTGGTGAGCCAGTGGTCCTGCACAGGTGCAGGGAGGAGGGAAACAGTGTACTGTGCTGCAGACGTGTGTCCATGCCCTCGTCCAGCCCTGTGGGCTCTGGCAGTGAGTCAGGCAGGACAATTCCTTGCTTTCATGCTACATCAGGGTTGAGGAAAGCACTGAGCCATGGCTCGGTGGTTAAAGCTCTTGCCTAGCAAGCTCAAAGCCCTGGATTTGATTCCCCTGCACCATGTAAAAATTAGCTGGAAGCTGAGTATGGTAGCACACACCTCTAATCCCAGTACTTGAGAGGCTGAGGCAGGCAGATTGCCATGAGTTCAAGACCCTTCTGGGATACATTGTGAGTTCAGGAACAGTCTGGATTATAGAGCAAAACCCTGCTTTAAAAAGAAAAATTATTGGCTCATGGAATAGCACAGTTATTAAAGCACTTGCCTGAGTTCAGTTCCCCAGCACCATATAAACCAGGCATGGTAGCACATGCCTGTACTCCCAGCACTGGAGAGGCTAAGGCAGAGGATTACCAGAAGTTAAAGTCCAGCCAGGGCTACACACAGAGTTCAGGATCAAACTGGACTACAGAGCAAGATCCTGTCTCATAAATATATAAATAATATAAATAAAAATAAAGTTGAGGAAAAAAGAAAGAAACACATAAACAAGGCTATCAGAAGATAGTAGACACAATGGAGGTCATTTAAGTAGAATCAGTGGCATGTTAAATGTGTCAGTGGACTACTTTAGACTGGGCAGTCAGTGTACAGAGAGCTCTGAGAAGGCGACATTTAAGCCAAGATATGAAGTCCAGAAAGGAGCTAGCCATAAGAACATCAGAGGAAAGAGCCCTCTAACTCCAGGAAGAGTCTAGACTCGATGTTCGAGGTAGCAAAAGAAAGATTGAGGCTTTCGGGAGCCCAGGGCGAGAGGCAGGTTATAGGGCTGGAGCCAGAGAGAGATCCTGAGTCCACTTTACTAGGACTCACTGTAGGTGAAGGCTGGGAGCTTGGAGTTGGCTCACAGTACAAAGGGAAGCCTTTGGAGATTTTAAGCAGGGGAATCACACAATTATGTTTTTTTAAAAAAAAACCATTGGCTGCTGTGTGAAGATTGGACCAGAAGAGTGGAAGCGCTGATAGGCCTTGAGAAAGTCACATGGCCTGGACTAGAGTAGTGATTGTGAGGACAGGGACAGGCAGATTCAAGTGGGTTATATTCCAGCGGTATGGCTGACAAGGCTTGCAGTCCAACGGGATGTGCTTAGACAGGCGAAGAGAGGAATCGGGAGGAAGTTCTGCTCGCCAAGGTGGAGAGTATGACTGCGGGACCTGCTTTGGTTGTGCCAAGCCTTCCGTGCCCACTAAATGCCCCGTGGCCAGATATATAGACCTAGGGATTGAGGGAGAGGGCGGGCTTTGGACAGCTGGGACTTGTTGATTTGTAGAAAGTGTTAGAAGCCATCAAGCTGGCTCAGAGGACCCTGGAGGGAGGAAAGGCAGAGGAGGATGGAACCCAGGAGCAGTGTGCAGAGGGTGTGTGAGTCGGAAAGGGAGCAGAGAAGAGAGTGAAAGACACGCAGGGGAGTGGGAGGAAAGCCAGACAGGAGAAGCTTTCAAGAGGAGAGTGATGAGCTGTGTCTGGGGCTAATGGTTGGCGGGCTAGAGAACAGACGTCAGTGCCCATTGGATCTGGCGGTCTGGAGATAACTGACTTGGTAAGAGCAGCAGCAAGTAAAGCGATGAGGCTGAAAGCCTGGTGGATGTGGAAAGGAAGGTTAAGAAAAGCAGCCAGGTGCAGGCCTGTAGTTCTAGCACTCTGGGAGGCTGAGGCAGGAGGATTACAAGTTGCAACCCAGCCTGGACAACTTGACAAGATGTTGTCTCAAAGAAACAATAAAAATGGGCTGGGGATGTAGCATAGTGTGAAGGCTCTGGGTTCAGTCCCCTGTAGTGGAAAAAAAAAAAAGTCTTCTTGTGAAGAGGAAGAGAGAAATGGGATGATAGCTGAAGGAGGATGTGGCATCAAGTAGGGTGTTACAAGGTTATGAGAGGGAGTTTTGTTTTGTTTTGTTCTAAAAGAAATGACTCAGGAGAGGAGCTAAATACAGGACTGATGCTTCCCACACAGTGGAGGGGTGTGGAGTCCTGAGCCCAAGCAGAGGGTGGGCCTGTGATCAAAGCCCAGGTTCTTCCTTTGTCAGAAGGTGGGCAGAGACTCAGACAGAAGGTGAGGGTGGCCTCTCTGATCACTTGTGGTTTCTCCATGAAGTGTGTAGGACAGGGTCAGCAACTGTGAAATGGCTGGGTGGTTTAAAGAGAGGGACGTTAGGGAATAAAACTTGTAGGAAGACATACATGCCAGCATCACCAGGTTCTGCTGAGTGTCCATTTAAGACTTAATGTCTGAGGCTAGAGGAATAGCATAGCAGTTATAGCACTTGCCTAGCAAGTGCAAGATCCTGAGTTCAATTCCCCAGTACCACATAAGCTAGGTGTAGTGGTACATACCTGTAATCCCTATATTTGGAAGGCTGAGGCAAGAGGATTGCTATGAGTTCAAGGCCAGCCTGGGCTACCTAGTGAGTTCAGAACCAGCCTTGGACTACAGAGCAAGACCCTGTCTCAAACAACAACAAAAAAGAAAAGCAAAGAAAAGAGAAGAAAAGAAAAAAGTAAAAAGGGCCAAGGATATAGCTCAGTGCAGTGGCTTTGAGTTCATTCCATTCCATAGTACTGCGAACAAATCAAAACAGAAGAACAGAGTTGTTCTTGTGCCCCTAATGGCCCCTAATGGAGCTTATTAAGGAGAAGGGCTGCAGGCAGGGCTGATGGAGGTGGGAAGAGGAGAGTTCCCGCCTCCCTGAAACTTCTGTCCCCTGCTCCAGCTCACCCAGCTCCCTTGCTGAGCCAGCTCCCTCTCTTCACTCTACATTCTCTGTTGACCTCAGATTGACACCCTGAGAGGCGCGCTTGCATGGTGTCTGTTCCAGTGTGCCTGGTGTGCTATAGTCCAATTTAAACCTAAGTGTCTATCCAGGGTGGTTTTGGTGTGTGTCCAACACAGCAGGGGTCAGAGCCAGCCTCTCAGTGGAACGTCTGACAACTGATCTGGCATGTGATCTGAAAGAATAGTTCTGGATTAGTTGCAGATAATGGGGGAAAAAAAGAATCATAGATTCTTGGGACTCAAAATCAGAGGTCATCCAGACCAGCCCACTGATCCTATTGAAGGGGAAGGAAGGACCCAGAGAGAGAGTCACGTATCCAAGGTCATGCAGCAAGTCGCTAACAAAGCTAGGAGAACAACCTACTTCTGCCTCCCAGCTCAGCGTCTTTTCATACTGTCACTCACACCCAGGAACACGTAACCAGGGGTCACCTGGAAAGTGGGCTGGCCAAGCTGTGTGTTTCGTCCCACAGGGAGAAGAGGTGGTACCAGAAACGCCATGTGAAATCCTCTACCAGGGCATGCTGTACAGTCTCCCGCAGTACATGGTAAGGAGATGGCTGGGCGGCAGCTGCCTTGCCGTGCTGTGAGGACCCAAGCTGAGTGGCACTTCACCGTGCGCTCTCCATTGTGTGAGCCTGGTTCCTGAACTTTGGCCACTTGGAATTAGGGCTCTTATGAGGGTGCTCTTCTCCCTTGTCCTCTGGGAGAGGTGGAGAAGGATGTGGGGTCTAGGAGGGGTGCAGTGGGGGACGGACTCCTCCTAGGAAGGACCAGAGTTCTTTGGAGATCTGCCACTGCCAGTCATGCCCTATGTAACCTCTGTCTGGGAGACAGGCTCTCCCTCCCACCTCCCGTGTGTGCACTGCCCTCCCACTTTGCCACACACACACACACACACACACACACACACACACACCCCACTCCCCTCCCTCCCAGCTGTGGAAAGCGCTGTCCAAAGCTGTCTTGCCTCTGAGCTCTCCCTCCTGGCCGCCCTGCTCATGGATAGGCCCTCTCCCATTGGGCACCGGTTTGTGCTTCATGCTTGGGCAATTTGGTCACTGCAGAAAGAAGTTACTTTTTAAAAAAGCTTTGGAAGCACTTTTTGCTGAGCTGATGATGCACAGAAGAATGTTTGCTGCACTAAGTGGATGGACAGGAGTAGATTGTGTCCTTTTCTACTTCTCAGATCGCTCTTCTTAAGATTCTGCTGGCCGCCGCCCCCACCTCCAAGGCCAAGACAGACTCTGTCAATATCCTGGCCGACGTGCTGCCTGAGGAGATGCCGTGAGTGCTTCCAGGGGTGGCCAGGCACTAGCCTCTGCCTGTGGGGCCCCTGTGTCCCATCACACCTCGTTAACATTTTGTGGATTATTTTCAAGGAGATCTCTTCTTTCCTACCAGCACCCCTTTCCCTTCGGCTCCTCTACTGTGGTCTGTTTAGCTCAGAACTGGAGGTCTGGAGAGTGACCTCATCACTAGTGACTAGGTGCCTGGGTATGTGGGTGAACATTGCTGAGGGATGAATTTGCCAGAGAGGAAGCAGGGGGCCTTCTCCCCAGAGAGGTTCACAAGTGGGAGCTCTGGGGGTTTCCCTGACACCAAAGTCCAGATTTCCATGTGTATATTGCACATGAGCCGAGGAAGTGGGTCTTTGGGGAAGTCCCCCCCGGGCCACCTCTGACCGAGAACTTCTCTCGCCATTGCAGCATCACCGTTCTGCAGAGCATGAAGTTGGGCATGGACGTGAACAGGCACAAGGAGATCATCGTGAAGAGCATCTCCACGCTACTCCTGCTGCTCCTCAAACACTTCAAGCTCAACCATGTCTACCAGGTGCGCCCCTCGGTGTCCTCCCCAGACTCAGTGTCCCCCTGCCCCTAGGGGAATGCAGGGCCCTTTTGTCCCACTAAGCATCTTTCCGTTTTCGTCTTCAGAGAATCTAGCTACTTGTTCCAGGAGATTGAGGTACGAGCAGTACGAGCATCTATGTCCTGTGTACTAATGAGGTAGCCTAGGGTCCGGGTAGGAATTTTTAGGAATATGCCTAGCCAGTTTTGAAACAGTGCAAGTCAGAATTCGAACATTCTACTAAGCCGAACATCGTGGTATATGTCTATAATCCCAGCATTCGGGGAGGCTGAGGCATGTTTGGCAACTTAGCAAACTCTGTCTCAAAACAAAAAAAAGAAAAAAAAGAAAAAAAATTAAAAGGGGCTAAGAATATAGCTCCGTGTAAAGGGCCTAGTTCAATCTCGAGCCTAAATAAAGAAAGATGAGGGGAGAGGAGTCTGTGAAGCAGTTTTCTGACATCTTAGCTGTAATTGGGAGTAAGATCTCATTTTGGCTCTTCAACGGCCTAGAAGTCTGACAAAAGGTGCAAGTTTATAAACTTCCAAGCAGAGGGTGATGAATGCAGTAATACAGGTATGCATCGCTGCTGTGGAAAAACCTGTCCATCTGAGGTGAAGATGAGGTGACATCTAGCCTGAGACCTGAAGACACGCATGCCACTCAGGACACAGGAGTTAGGGAGGAGGAGACAGGGAGCAGCGCAAGCAGAAAAGCTCCTCTGTGGAAGGCCCAGGGAGAGAGCAAAGTGCTTTTGGAAACTGTACTTAGGTTTTGCTGGAGTTCTGCCTGACCTTGGGGGCAGTGGGGCTGACCTGGTGTATCACAGATATGCGGGCTACAGGGGTTGGCAGGGGGTAGGTCACAGACTGGAGGTGTGCGCAAGTACTGAGTACCTGGTTGGGCCCAGTGGCAGGAGAGGCAGGAGGACTGCAAGTTCAAGCCCAGCCTGGGCAATTGAGTGGCCTAGTGAGACCCTGTCTCTAAATAAAATAAAAAATAGGCTGAGATGTAGCTTAAGGTCCTGGGCTTGGGGAAAAAAAAATCAAGATCAAGTACTTGTAATGTGCCCGATACTCTGTTAAGTTTGTGTGGGGTCTCCTTTATTTCTCTTATCCATATGAGATAGGTCTTATTTTATTCCTGTTTTATGGATGAGGAAACTAAGTTTAAGGAAGTGAAGACCCACTTCACTTTCCCACAGTGGCATTGTTTGCCGTGTTAAGGGGTTTGAGCTTGGTCCTAGAGGCACCACCAGAAGCTATTAATAGCAACAAGGTGGGGGCAGTGACAGGGATGCTTCCTGTCTGTGAGACTGCAGGGAGAGGAGGAAGCGTCTCCTTCCTGCCCAGAAGCTTTGAGTCCCTCCTCAGGAGTCAGGATGGGCTTGCTGATAGGAGAACAGGGTCTCCGAGTGCAGGGCGGCCCTGCCGGTCCCAGAGTGTGTCTCTGTGTGTGTTCAGGGACATCTTTGGGTGCGGTAGCATGTCCTGGGTGCTGACATTTTGCCATGTTCGCCGAGCGGCAGTAGGATGAGTAAGAGGCTGTTCTCAGGAGCACGAGAACAGATTTTATCATTTGATACTGAGTATGTATTGCTCCTCTGTCGGAAGCTCTGGAAAGTACCCTGGGTCAGCTTCCAGGGAGAAAATGCTGAGCCGACCACATAAAAATTAGCTGGGTATTGTGGTGCAAGATTGTAACTTTAGCATCTTATCTTCAACAAAGGGGCCAAAAATATGTGTTGAAGAAAAAAAGAAAAGATAGCCTCTTTAACAAATGGTACTGGGAAAACTGGTTTGCCACATGTGGAATGATATCATGTACCAAAATTAAATCAAAATGGATCAAAGACCTAGATATTGAAATGGACACAGTGAACATGCTGGAAGAAAAAACTAGGTAAAACCCTTGAAGACGTAGACATAGGCAAGGATTTTGTCAAAAAAAAAAAAAAAAAACACCCAATGCATACGAGGTAACACCAAGAATCAGCAAATGGGATGATATCAAATTAAAATCTTCTGCACAGCAAAGAAAACAAACAACAGAGTGGAGAACTGATGGGATAAAAAAAAAAAAAATTGCCATCTACTCCACAGATGGAGGACATTATGTAGAAATACAAAGAATTGAAAAAAATTAGACCCCAAAATAAAAGATCTAATTGAAAAAATGGGCAACTGAAAAGAATAGTCTTCCGAAGAAGTCCAGATGGTGACTGTCATTGTTCAGCCATCAGAGGAAAAGTGCCCAGCATCTTTAGCCATCAGAGAATGTGCAAATCAAAACAGAACCAAGGTCATTCTAACTCCTGTGAGAATGGCTGCTATCAAGAGCTACAAAAAATAAAAGCTGGTGAAGATAAGGTGGAAAGGAACACTTCCGCATTGTTGATGGGACTATACACTGGTACGATCACTATGGAGATTCCAAAAATAAAAAAGCAAACCTGAAAATAGATAACCCATTTGTCCCAGCTATACCAATCCTGGATATCTTCCCGAAAGTGTTAAAGTCACCTTAACAGGAATGACATACATGTACCCATGTTTACAGCAGCACAGCTATTAACAGTTCATTCTCAGAAGCAGCTGATATGTCCATCAACAGATGAATGGATAAAGAAGATGGGATAGATTTAGACAGTGGAGGAGCTGAAGGAATGGGTCAGTGATTAAAGCACTTGCGCTTAGGTAAGCACTAAGTACCCAAGTTCAATTCTCCAGCACCACATAAGCCAGATGTGGTGGTGCACGCCTGTAATCCCAGCACTGGGAGGCTGAGGCATGAGGACTGCCATGAGTCCAAGGCCAGCCTGGGCTCCATCGTGAGTTCAGGACCAGCTTAGACTATAGAGCAAGATCCTATCTCAAAAAAAAAAAAAAAAAGTAAAAGTGATACGGAAGAAAGCAAAAGATTTTGTGGAGAAGAAAGTGGATGCAGGGTGGGGGAGGGAGGGAAGTAAAAATGATCAGACGGGATATGTATATACACCAGTTTCCCAATCATACAAAAAATTAGCCAGGCATACTAGTGCATGCCTATAATCTCAGCCCTTAGGAGACTGAGGCCAGGGGATTGCTGTGCGTTCTAGGCCAGCCTGGGCTGCATAGTGAATTTAGGACCAGCTTGGACTATAGAGTGATACCTTGTCTCAAAAAAAAAAGTGTCATTTGGTCTGGATATTAGTAATTACCTAATATCTGCAAGGAATTTGAGCTAGGGAATTTTTTTTTACTCTGTAGCTAGTCTTGAGTGTGTGTTGCTGGCGAATCGAATTCAGGGACTTGCACATGCTAGGCAGGTGCATTAGCCACTGAGCTATATGCCCCCAGCCCTGAGCTCAGGAATTTTTATTTTTTATTTTTGTTTTCAAGACTGAGTCTCGCTTGGTAATCCAGGCTGGTCTTAAACTCACTGTATTGCCCAGGCTGGACTTGGTTCACACAGTCCTCCTGCCTCAGCCTGCAGAGTGCTGGGATTCCAGGCATGTGCCACCACGTCCAGCTTATGTGCTGCGCTGAGCTGTGCCCTGCCCTAGGAGTTTTTCACACTCCTCAGTTGTCCTCTTTTCAACCCTCGTCTACACTGTCGCAGCCTTCAGAGTCCTGATCCAGCCATGGCCGGTGCTGTGCTTCAGTAGGTCACGGGCGAAACCCAGGCTGCCCAACGCTAGGACCCTGCTCCTGTGACCACTTACCCCTACTCCATCCTCCTGGACATAAACCCCACCTGGACTCAAGAGAGCCAAATGGGGTCCCCACATCCTGGTGTTCACTCCTGCAGCAGCGTCCGCGGTGTCTTGGCGGCAGGGCCCCGGGTTGCTCCTTCATTAAAATACTTGCTGATATTCTGAGTGCTGAGGATAATAGGATACATGGGGCACGCCGGAGCTGCAGCCGCATGCCAGGGCTCATCTGCTACTGCGTGTGGCCTCCGTCCGCCCGAGTGGCGCCTGCAGCCGTGGGAGCCAGCTGCACCTGTCCCTGCCGTGCCAGTTACAGCTGAGGCAGGTGTGAGAGCCAGAGTGTGATGGGAGCATGGGTCCCTCGGGTGCTTTCCTTTCCATCTCCAGCAATTCCATCCATGTGGAGGGGTTTCCTTTCGGGCTTGCTTTCTGGTGCTGGTTTCTTTAGGGCTTACTTCCTTTCTGGAGCTTGCTGTATACACTAGATTGTCCTCCACGTGGGATGGACTGGCTGAAGATGAATGTCCTGGGTAGCAGCAGGAGGACCGATGACACAATCGCACTGTGGCTCATGGGAATGTTAGGCATGTCTCCCTCTCTTCTCATGTACACCTGTTCCCCCAGTAAGCAGCCTCCTGTGCTTTGATCTCCCAATTCAGTTTGAATACGTATCACAGCATTTGGTATTCGCCAACTGCATCCCCTTGATCCTGAAGTTCTTCAATCAAAACATCTTGTCCTACATCACTGCCAAAAACAGGTATGGACTCTACACAGGCTTATTTCGATGGGCTATTTTTGGGTGGTCTAGAAAATCACAGCGTCTCTGCACCTTTCCATTCTGGTGTCCCTCGACTCTCAGTTTCCTTGAGTGTTAGCTGGTGGGATTGTGTGGTGTGACCTCTTCAAGCAGGTGTTTGTCATTACTGATTTCGTTCTTGTTTTTGCAGTACTCAGGACTGAACCGAGCCCTTTCCCACGGAGCTTTATCTCTAAGCCTTGTTTTTATTCTTTATTTTTAAACAGTCTCATTAAGTTACTACGTTGTTCAGGCTGGATGCAAACTTGAGCTCCTCCTGTCTCAGCCTGCCAGTGTGCTGAGAGTACAGACTTGTGCCACCATGCCTGCCAATTTCAGCAATTCTGACACCACAGTGGTGGCACATGCCTGTAATCTCAAGTCAGGAGCCCTGGCTGGCCTCCATCCCACAGCCAGTCCTCCTCCTGAGTGCTGGGATTATAGGTGTGCGCCACCACGCCCAGTTTACATGAGATGGGGAATGGTGCTCAGGGCCTTGTGCTTGCTAGGCAAGTGGTCGGCCCTCTGTGCCACTCCTCCTGCCCCTCTATCTTGTGTTCCTTACATAAGAGAAATCATACGCTATTTCCCCTCCTCTGATTTATTCCACTCAGCATTATGGACAAGCTCCCTTAGGTGCGCAATCCGGCTTCTCTGCGAACACAGATTGCTTCCCCATCTGGCGAGGCTGGGCCTGGGGAGTTGCCCAGGGGATCCTCGCTCCTCCGTTGCTGCTTCCATGAGCACGGGGGCTCGGGCTACTTGGCAGAGTGTGCCAGGATGCTCTCAGTAGAGACTAAGCTACTAACGCGCAAGTGACTGGGGAGGGAGGGACTAAGAGATGCTCCCGCCCCAGGCCACCAGTGCTGTCCAAAACCCTAGCACGGAGAGGCCACCTTGTATGGAACTTAAACACGTGCCCTCCATGGAGCCTGAGGCCTGGATTCCTGGCCTAGATCTGCCATTGCTAACTGGGTAATCTCAAGCGAGGTGCCTAGTTTCTCTGAGCCATAATATTTGCATCTTTAAGATGAGAATGTTTTCTCTAAGTATGTCAGAGTCGGGTTTTTTTCTTTCCTGGTGCTGTGGATATAACCTGCTACACACACACTCTCTCTCTCTCTCTCTCTCTCTCTCTCTCTCTCTCTCTCTCTCTCGGGCACCACCACTGGCTACATCCCCAGGGCCATAGAGCCAGGCTGTGGCTTAATAGTAGGGTGAGCCCAGCATGCACGAGGCCCGTGCTATATTCCTCAGGACCCAAAAACCAAAAAGATGAGTACCAGAGTGCTGTGAATGTTTCGCTTTAGGAAGACCCAGAGGAGCATTAAAGAATGGATTATTTTTTCCTAATTACACAGAGACCTATGTACAGTTCCCACTAAAAATAGTACTTAGATGTGTATGTCAGATTGTTAGGGAAGTGCATGGTGCGTACCTCTGCTACTCAGGCTGAAAGGATCAGGAGTTCAAGGCCAGCCTGGGCTGTAGTAACACTCCCATCTCAAATTAATAAATAAAAGGAAGTGTAGGTTGTGGTGTATCAGGTACTCAGCTGCTTGCAGACGCTCGTGCATGTTAGTCAACTCTTTAGTTATGTTCCACAATCTTTTTTTTTTTTTTTTTTGAGACAGGGTCTCACTCTGTAGCCCACGCTAGTCCTGAACTCACCATGGACCCAGGCTGGCCTTGGACTTGTAGCAATCTTCCAGACTCAGCTTCCTGAGTGCTGGGATTATAGGCATGTGCCACCAAGCCCAGCTGATGTGATGCTGGGGATTTTAAACTGTGCCATTCCCCTAACCCCACCTAATCTAATTAGACTAGACTCACTTAGAATGGGGATTTTTGTTATAATGGGCTGGGGATATAGCTCAGTGATTAGAGTACTCGCCTAGGAAGCATGAGCCCTAGGTTCCATCCCTCAGCACCACATACAGCTGGGTATGGTAACAAATACCTGTAATCTCAGCATTCGGGAGGCTGAAGCAGGTGGTTTATCCTGAGTTTGAGGCCAGCCTGGGCTACAGAGCAAGCTCCTATCTCTATAAATAAGTAAAAAAAGAAAGAAAGCAAGAAAGAAAGGTTTTATCTTGAGGAACCTAAGACAGGGATGTAGCATTGGGCCTCTGGGTTGGTCTATAGCGTGGAGAGTTGGAGGAGCCTGTCACCTCATCTGTAGGTACCAGGTCTCCATACGCCACATTAGTTTTCTGTCTCACTGACCCACTTGTTTGTCTGCCTCTCAGGCCATTTGGTGTAGCACACCTCCGTGAGCTGGCCATGTCACAGTGCCCCTCAGGGATTGGGTTGGCTCAGTCCTTCCACATTTCCAGCTGTGGCAGGGGATGGGCACAAGAACTGAAAGGTCTTTGTATTCCAGCCCACGGGCCAAAAGGGCAGGGCAGGCAGTCTTACAGGCATCTGCCAGGTTCATTTAGGACTTGGAAGAGTGGTAGCCATGGGCTACAGCTATTGCTTACATTGGCCTAGACACAACACCCTGCCTAGGTGGCACCTGGAAGTTTTACTTTTGAGTGACCCTGGAGACCTGGGGCACCCACAGCTCATCATTGCAGTTTCCTCCTGGCTTCTATAATGTAGATACTCCAGAGACTTGGGAGTTTGTTTTATGCCCTCTTAGGCTAGAATTTAATTCACCAAGACAGGAACACATTCCATGTCTGATTTCCCAACCTGTCTCCTAGTCACTGGCACAGCAGGAGGAGGATAGATGGGTGGACAGACGGCCAGGTGTGCCACCTATGGGGCAGAATACAAAGCGGACAACCCCGAAGGGTTGGGGCAGTGAGTCGAGGCGAGGAGCAGCCTTAGGGGAGACTCCTGCGCCTTCCCAGCTGAGCCCATGCCCACCTTGGTCATCTTGGCCCAGGCTTCCTGGACAGATAAACACTGCTTGGTAAATGCATTATTCCCTTGTGCTACATGAGAAGTTTTGTCTAGTGAAATGTGAAGCAAGCCCAGACCCCCCATACTTCTCTACATGACCCTTGTTTTGCCAACATCCATTATCTATTTTTAACATTACTAGTTGGTACTGGTATTTAAAACCTTCTTGAGGGTCACAGGAATGCTTAGCAAGCACTAGGTCCTGAGTTTGATTCCTCAGCACTGCATAAACCGAGTATGCTGGTGCACACACCTATAATCCCAGCACTCAGAAGACTGAGGCAGGAGGATTGCCTTGAGTTCAAGGACAGCCCATTCAGAACCAGCACTGAATTATCGAGCAAGACCCTGTCTGACAAAAAGAAAAGAAACTCCTTGACCATCAGACTGAGTATCAGAACCAGGAGGAGCATTAGAGATTAACACAAATTCTGCATCATGTCAGGGAAGAAGAAAAAGTGTCATTTGTTGAGGGACTGTGTCACGCGGAATCCTGTTTCCCTCCTGACTTGTTCCCCTTCTGGGCTCGTAGCAGAGCCTGGGCTTCCTGGAGCCCCCACTGCTGGCTCGGGCAGTCAGTCACAGGAGCTGCCCATCCCCACCATGGAGAGGGGACGAGCTGAGGTGGCCAGCAGCACTGCCTACGGCCTCAGCTGAGGTTACTGACAAAGCGGGAAATGGATGGGCCCTGCTGGGGAAGTAACTCCTGCCCTCTGCAGACGTGTTGCCCGCCGCCTGCCTCTGGGCTGACTGACAGCCTGCCCCGTCTTGCCTTGCAGCATCTCGGCCCTGGATTACCCTGGCTGCACCATCCAGGACCTGCCGGAGCTCACCACCGAGAGCCTGGTAAGTGGCGGGCCGAGGAGCCCTGGACACCGCTGCTCCTCCTTCAGCCCAGGTGTCTGGCTGGGGGTGCCGAACAGCTGGGAGATCTTCCATAGAGCCAAGGGCCGCATTCTCCAGAGGAGCGGTGGGAGCCAGGGAAAACCAGCAGGGAGTAGAGGAGTGTAGATGTGAGGGGCTGGGAGGGGTGGAAACATCTGTCTCACTAAGCAGCAGGAGGGTGTCTTCTGATGAGCACAGTCACCTGGGTCAGAGTCAGGCCCTGTTTCCATCGCAGTTATGCGGCCACCAGTGCGGGCTCCCACAAGCACCTCCTCTCACCGAGGCAAAAGTCAATACGGCCCAGAAAGTTCTTCCCCTGAAAACAGAGCTACACAAGTCCGCAGAGGCCCTCTGAATTGGGACGAACCCTGGAGCTGGCTGACCAGATCGCATGGATGAGAGGGCCACCCCAGATGCAGCCGGCCTTTCACCTAACTCCAGCTCGCACCCTCTCCCGTTGCCTGTACTTAGCTCTAATTCACGTCACACCTCAGCCCCATCAGCTTTCTAAATTCTCAATTTGACCACAGACCTCTTAGGAGAAGAGGTAGTATCTTCATTTTTACATCCCCAGAGTCTAGCACTGTGCGTGGCATATTAAAGACTTCAGTAGATGCTGAATGACTGAATGGTGGTATCATGGGCCACAGCTGTTTGTCCCTGTAGATTGTAGAGCCAGAAGAGTATATCATGGAGCTGGGGGAATAGCACAGCCGTTAGAGCGTTTGCCTGGCGAGCACAGAGCCCTGGGTTTGATTCCCCAGCACTACATATGCCAAGTGAGGTGGCGTGTGCCTGTTCTCCAACACCCTGGAGGCTGAGGCAGGAGGATTGCTGTGAATTCTGGGCCAGCCTGGGCTACATAGTGAATTCATGACCAGCCTGGCCTACAGAATGAGACCCTGTCTCAAAAAAAATAGAGAAAATTGTATTATGGGGCTGGAGGAGTAGCTAAGTGGTTAAAGCACTTGCATGGCATATGCAAAGCCCTGGGTTTGAATCCCCAGCACCACATAAAAATTACCCGGGCACGGTGGTGCACATCTGTAATCCCATTACTCAGGAGGCTGAGCAGGAGAGTTGGTGTAAGTCAAAGGTCAGCCTGGCCAGGTTACATCATGGGTTCAGGATCAGCCTGAATTACAGAATGAGACTTGTCTCAGAAACAATAAAAAACAAATACATCTGTGGTGCAGCTCTTCCAGGTCCATAGGAGTCCTACTAGAGGGGACTTAAGAGCCATTTGATTCAACTTCCTTATATTTTAAAGATTAGTACTCAGTGGAGGAAGTGGCTTGTCACCATCAACTCTTCCTAGGTGACAGACCCCAAATGAGCCTCACGTCCTGGGACACCAAATCCAGCAAACTTTGTCCACTGAGGCAGATGTCCTTTGGCACTTAGATGAGATTTCAGTAGCCAAAGATGCTAGAAGCCCTGCACTCTGGTAATGAATTGTTTACTTACATGGCTGCCAGTTAGTAAAGCAGCTGTGTGATTTCAGAGGGAGGGTTGAGCACTGCAAGGCCTCACAGCTGAGGCATAACAGGCAGGTGGAGAGGGACACGCCCTGCCACGCAGTGTCCCAGGGAGAAACACATTTTGCACAGCAGCATTAACATTTTGTTAGAACTATTTGGGAATATGAAGCCAGCTTTTCTGGTGGAATGTATCTCTGGTACACATATTCTCTGTTCTCTGTCCCAACCCCCTTGGTGCACATACAGGAACTCATGGGCCCCAGATCTTCATATCTCTTCCAGTTGGCCTTTGGGATCTGAGCATAACATTATTGAAATTGTTATTATGCCTTCCGGGAAGATTTTATTAACCAACTATAAGTGAAAGCATGAATCCTTACTAGTCGCGCTTGGTGTCCCAGTCCTTTCTGTGACGCTACAGTGGCACCTGGTGGTTTATTTAGCAACCGCAGACCTTTTTTCCGAGTCGTGCTGTGTCCCGGGAGCTGACAGGTTTTCCTCCACACATCCTGGATTGTCCACCCGGATTGGTGCTTTCTGTGCTCAGAAAAGGATTAAAGTTTGGGGGAGTAAGCTTTCTCCCTTTTCCAGATTCAGTGAATTGCAAGCATGGAAAATATACTGTTTAAGTGTGTAAGATTTGCCTTAAGTAATATTTCGAGCTTGTTTCCTGATTATAAATCTGTGTTATATTTATTGCAGAAAATTTCAGAAATGCAAAAGTGTAAGGAAGATTATAAAATATTAAAATTATACTACCTGCAGTAACCAGTTGTTTAGGTTTTGCTGCAGTTAGTGGTATTCATTCATGTATATAAACACAGTATTTAACGAAATAAGGACTTTATATATTAGTTGTTTCATTTGACATAGTACAACTTAAATGGCTGAAGTTTAATTGTTATAAAGTCCATTCATATTAACCGTCTTTGCTTTGGTATTTGTTTGGTGCTGGGAATCAAATCCAGGGCTTTGCACATGCTAAACAGGTGCTCTGTATTTGACCTATATCCCCATTAAATATTCTTGAGAACATAATATTAATATCCACACATGGTAGTGCACTATTTAATTTTTTATTATTTATTTTTGAAGCAGGGTCACACCCTATAGTCTGAGCTGGTCCTGAACTCACTATGGAGGCCAGGCTGGCCTTGGACTCACAGCAATCCTCCTGCCTCAGCCTCTTAAGTGCTGGGACTACAGGTGTGTGCCACCACGCCCAGATTTATGTGGAGCTGGGGAATTGAACTCAGAGCCCCCCACTTGCAAGGCAAGCACTTTTAATGGCTGTGCCATTCCTCCAGCCCCTGTTTAATTTTTTTTAATAATATTTTTCTCTTGAACATTCACCTCAATTTTCCCTATATAACTCCAAAGTTAATACCTTTTTCCCTTATCTCTGATTATTTCCTTAATATAGATTCCTAGAAACAGAGTTAACTGTCTGAGATACTCTCGTTTTCTGTTTTCTGGCGTGGGATGGACTCCGGCTGTCTCTGTTGCCATTCCACCTGCACGCAGTCACACGCGGTGGACGTACAACGCAGGCGGCACCGGCAGCGTGTCGGCCTCTGGATCCCTCCCATGCTGTCCAAGAGGTCTGCTCCGGAGCAGGCCATCCTCACTGTACGGTTGAGCACCTGCTGTGGGGAAGCTTGGAATTTCTGGATCCCCAGTGTCTGTACTCGCATCCAATTCACTAAGCTAGGACAAAATTAAAATTAAATTCCAAACTTCTAACAAAGGGAGTGAATACATGGTCTGTGGCACTTGTGTGAGGTCACTGGAGGGGACAGAGGCCATGTCCCTCACCTATCACTGCTTAGCACCTGGGCAGTTGTTTAGATCATCAGTGTGACGGGTAGACTATGCATAGTGAGGGTCTGGGGGACATTCAATTTTTTTTTTTTTATTGAGACAGGGTCTTGATCTGTAGCCCAGGCTGCTCCTGAACTCACTTATATAGCCCAAGCTGGCCTTGGAGTCAGGATAGTCCTCCTGCCTCAGCCTCCCAAGTGCTGGGATTATAGACATGTGCCACCATACCTGGTTTATTTGGTGCTGGGGAATTGAACTCAGGGCCTTACTTGCAAGACAAGTGCTTTAACCACTGTGCCGTTCTTCCGGTCCCTGAATGATATTATTATGTATCATAAATACAAAGTAATAGAATAATTTTGGCAAAAAATAAAATATTGCTAATTATTCTTGGGAAAAATAAATATTTGGCATTTCCTTTTAGATCTGGACAAGTGAATTTAATTTTTAAAAGGTAGGTCATTGGCTGGGCGTGGTGGCCCATTCTTGTGATCCCAGCTGCTCAGGAGGCTGAGCAGGAGGACTGCAAGTGTGGGACAAGCCTTGGTGACACAGCAGGACCCCGTCCAGACAGAAAGCCACTGCAAACTTGCAGACATGCTCTAAGCTGGGTTTGATTTCTATCCCGAAAGGCTTGGTGGTATGTGCATGCGATTCTAGTCTAGGAGACTGAGGCAGAGGGATCACAAGTTCAAGCCCAGTCAGGGCAACTTAGAGACTTAGGGAGACCCTGTCTCAAAATCAAAAATAAAATGGGCAGGTGATGTAGCACAGAGTAAAGGCCCTGGGCTCCTTCGCCCTTCCCCTTACCACAAAGAAAGGTTTGTATCACTTAAATTTATACACCAATTTCTTTAATCAGTCCTTATTAAACTTAGTTTTTATAGCTTCCTAATCTAGGTATTCCCAGCAGCCCAGACAGTTTTCCTTGTTTTGGTTTTATCTTTTTCTTTTTAGAATGTAATCATTATATTCAAATATTGAAGTCTGTAGTATTCCTTTCAAGCGTTATCTAACCAGTGATTTATGACCTGCCCAGGCTGGTCTTGAACTATGGCTATGCTCCTGCTTCAGCCTCCTCTGTGCTAGGAGTGCAGGTATGTGACACCACACAGTTTATGTGGTGCTGTGAAATCAAACTCAGGGCCTTGTGTTTTCTGAGCAAGTGTTCTAACCTCTGAGCTTTGCCCCAGTCCTCTCTCTCTCTCTCTCTCTCTCTCTCTCTCTCTCTTTCTCTCTCTCTCTCTCTCTCTCTCTCTCTCTCTCTCTCTCTCTCTCTGTGTGTGTGTGTGTGTGTTTGAGAAAGGGGGGGTCGGGGGGAGGGGGAGAGAGACTGAGAGAGGATCTTACTCTGTAGTCCACCCTGGTTCTTAACTCACTATGTAGCCCAGGCTGGCCTTGAGCTCAGGCAATCCTCCTGCCTCAGCCTCCCGAGCGCTGAGATTCCAGGCACACTCCACCATGCCCAGCTTTGTGTTCCTTTTCTATGAAATGTTGATACAGAAGGACAGTGGATATAATTTTAGTTAGCAGTTCATCCGTCTTCCAATGGTTTCTTTCCTATAATGAATTCTTGAAGACACTGGCCTCTCTTGAGTGACTTTTCAGGCTGCCACGCGCAGGTTCCTGTCCACACACAGGCAGTGCTGTGTTTTCCAGATGGTCTTGCAGCTTCCTTCCTCCTTGCCCAGTCACTTCACTTGAGTACCATTAATTACTCTAAGATCTAGATCCAGATCCCTAGGCTAGTGGGAACTTACCGAAAGTTCACATGTAACAATATGGGAAGAATATGACCTGGTCTTCAGTTATGGTAAAGAAACAGACCAAAACAATTACCAAGGAATAGCTGCTGTGAATTTGAAATCATTAAGTGTTAAAACCTGCCAAACTTTCTGCAGTAGTTTCTGATAAATGCCGGGCTGACGCGGCATGGAAAACCCAAAGCACAAAGCAGAGAAAAAAGTATCCGGCAGCATGGGAAAAGCAGAGAGACCTGGCTTGCCACTTTGAACTGGAAGACAGGGCTAGAGGAATGGCACAGCGGTTAGTGCACTCGCATAGCAAGTGCAAGGCTCTGGGTTCAATTCCCCAGCATCGCACACGCCCATAATCCCAGCTGAGAGGCTCTGGCAGGAGGATTGCTGTGAGTTTAGGACCAGCCTGGATTATATAACAGATTCTGTCTCAAAAAGCAAATAAATAAAACAATCTAAATGTTTATTATTAAATGAGCCACTTGGTTAAATATAAGTAAATCCTTATAGTAAAATGTGCACTCATTTTTAAAAAGGCAGTTTTTCTCTCTACTGGAGAAAGTCCAAATAAATCCAAATTATATAATGGTTGGAGCTGAAGAGAATTTTCATTTTGTTCTGTTTGTTTTTGCATTGTACTGGGCATTGAACCCAGGCCTCCTGCATGCTGGGAGAATGTTGTACCACCAAGCTGTACCTCCAGCGCCCGACGAAATGGTTCAGCCTCCCCAGGAGAAGGAAGGGAAGCCACCTGCCTAATATGGCACGTCAGGGCTGAGGCCATACATACTGCCCCTGCTCCCCAGTGGTACTTCCGCGAGGCCACACCTCCGCTCCTTTGTTCTTTGAGGTGCTAAGGAATACCAGGCTTCTCAGGCCTCAGTCATAATACAGACCATGATAAAGGAAGCTCACGTGATACTCATCTATCCCAGACATTTTGTGTTTCCTTTTGTCCTTAAAAATTGTAAGTCTGTCTCTGTTAACCACATAAGGTACAGAACCTGATCTGTTTGGGCAAGCCAGACTAGCTAATGTACCGGGGTGGAAATTCCCAGGGAAGTTTCCCTCTACAGCAGGCAGATGGTTCTCCTGGATCAAGTTGTAAGTTCAACACTGAACATTTACTACAGGAAGGAGAATATTGTTTCTGTTTTTGCTTTTGTTGTTGTTGTTGTTTTGGTTTGGTTTTGGCTTTTTTTTGAGACAGTGTCTCTCACTCTGTAGTCCAGGCTGGTCATGGACTCACTGTGTAACCCAGGCTGACTTTGAACTCGTGCCAATCCTCCTGCCTCAGCCTCCTGAGTGCTGAGATTACAGGCATGCACCAATATAGCAAGCTACCTTTTATGTAGTGCAGAGGAATTGAAATCAGGCCCTTGCGCACATGCCAGGTTCATATGTGAGCTACTCCCCAGCCTGAGTATACTATTTCTAAGCAACATTCCTAAAGTTTTCCTGAAACTTTTTGTCCCTTGATATTAGGTATTAGGAGAGTCTAGTACCCTCAAAACTCTTGACTGTCCATTCTCCACTAAAAGTATGCCTGACTGTCTGTCTTCAGAGAATATGAGGGAAGGAGGGGGTAGTGCGTTTTGCCAGACAGCATCGCCCTTCTGCATGTCTCCGGAGCCCGCGTTCGCCCGTCACCTTGTGGAAGTGACGCATTTCCGAGGTGTTCGTTGGCCACACACATTGACTTATACAGCTTCTGACACCAGTATGTGCAGTCCCCACAGTCACATGAGAACTCTTATTTTTCCTTCCTGAAAATGTTTGTGAGTAGATACCTGTTGCTAATGTGACAACCATGTGCTGTCTCTGGTAGGTGCTCACAAGCCCTCAAGATGCATCCAGGAAGAACACCTGGTTAAAACAAACCATCTGCCATTTCCCTCCCATACTGGGTGGTTAAGCATCTGACTGCAATGTGGCTTGATAACAGGGGTTGGGGACTGAGTGAAAGAACTGCACCATGGCGAGTCTCACATAGATCCCGCACAGTTCACCATCTACCAGAGACCAAACGCCTAGCAGTTCCACCATGACTTATGTAAATGTGAAGTTTAGGGGATCAAACGCTACTCTCTCTTTTCTGATCCAAGCAGCAAGCTACACAAGAAAGCTTGAGTCTAGTTCCTGTGTTCATATATCTGCTTCCTAACCAGCGCTTGCCCTGGGGTGCATAGCATCCTCTGGACTGGCAGCTGAGCAGGATTTCTTTGCTGGGTTTCTTTTATTTTTGACTGAAGGCCATACCCGGGATTAGACCCAGGGCTTTGCCCAGGCTCGGCAGGTACCCCACCACTGGGCAGCACCCCAGCCCAGGTGAGTGGTTTTCCAAGTGAAAGATATTACATGTTCTGAGGTTTCAGTGTGTACAGGGGATGAAGGTGAGGATGCCGTGTTCCATGACAAGGCCTCGCCTAAACTGACAAACAGCTATTACAGGCTTCTGTGTGAAGGCAGGCCTCCGGCTGTGGCGATGACAGCAGATGTTCCTTATTTCAGGAAGCTGGTGACAACAGCCAGTTCTGCTGGAGGAACCTTTTTTCCTGCATCAACCTCCTCAGGCTGCTCAACAAACTGACCAAATGGAAGCACTCTAGGACCATGGTGAGTGGGGCTCAAGTCACGGAGGTCCAGGACCATGGGGAGTGAGGCTCAGGTCTCAAGGGCTTCTTCTGAGTATTTTGACTGGTAGGAAATCTTCTTAGACCTTGTGACATTATAAAATGCTGTGCAATTCTCAGGATCTCCTTATTCTGGGTAATTTATCCTAAATAAAATGACTACACCTGTATGCAGCACTCGGAAGGCTGAAGCAGAAGGATTGCTGTGAGTTCGAGGCCAGCGGAGCTACATAGCAAGTTCAGGATCAGCCTGGACTACAGAGCAAAACTGCCTCAAAAAAAAAAAAAAATCATGTAACAGTCCATTTCTCCTCAGGTGGCTGATTATGATCCTACCTTTAGAGTAGCTTTGGTAGAGGAAAATTAATCATGCTTGATTTTTTTATATATATACAAGTTCTCACCCTGTAGCCCAGGGTGATCCAGGTCTCAGTATGTAGCCTAGGCTGGCCTATCAGCATCCTCCTGACTCAACCTCCCGAATGCCAGGATTACAGGCACACATCATCACTCCCAGTTTATTTGGGTGGTGCTGAGGAATTGAATGCGAGCCTTGAGTTTGATAGCCAAGCGTTTTAACCACTTAGCTATACCTCCAGCCCTCCATAGTTGAATTATTAAATGACCAAAGTTTATTCTCTCTCTCTCTCTCTCTCTCTCTCTCTCTCTCTCTCTCTCTCTCTCTCTCTCTCTTGTGTGTTATTCTGGGGATTGAACCCAGGGCCTTTGCATTGAGCTGGATCCCCACTCCATTCTTTATTTTGTCAAGCGAAATTGCCCAGGCTGGGCTCGAACTTGCAGTTCTACTGCCTCTACCTTCAAGAATGCTGGGATTACACAGGCTTGTTCCTCTAGGCCTGGATAAAGCTTGTTCATTTGAAGCATTGCATATAATAATGAAAGATTAGAAATAACCTAAATGTCCACTTTTTTAAAAAACTGGGTCTCTGTTGTCCAAGTTGGTCCTGAGCTCACTATGTATCCCAGGCTGGCCTTGAACTCATGGCAATCCTTCTGCTTCAGCTTCCCAAGTGATAGGATTACAGATGTGTGCCATCATGCCTGGCTAATTTTTATGTGGTGCTGGGGAATCTAAACCAGGGCCTTGCATATGCAAGGCAAGTGCTTTAAACACTGAGCTACATCCACAGCCCCTAAATTCCTATTAATACAGGACTAACTAGTTAAATAAGTGATAATTTGTCCTTATAATAAAGTAATTTATAACCATTAAAAAGAATGATAGAGGGAGGGGGGCTAGCTCAGTGATTACAGCATTTGCCTAGGAAGCGCAGACCCTAGGTGGCTGGCCGTGGTGACACACGCCTGTAATCCCAGCCCTCAGGAGGCTGAGGCAGGAGGAGTGCCATGAGTTCAAGGCCAGCCTGGGACTAACCTGGACTACAAAGCAAGACCCTGTCTCAAAAAAATAAAATAAAACAATAAAGAATGATACAATTTTATACTAGTATAGAATAATTTTCAACATACATTATTTAAAAAATAAAATTTGGGATAATGTGGCAGGATACATAATCAGCTAAAGCAAAAGTAATATGTGCACACACAGAATTATTTCCAGAAAACACATGAGAAAGAGTTAACAGTGGAGATGTGACATATGACAAACAAGCCTTCTTTTGAACATTATACCACACAATTTGAGTGCTAGGCACTCTGAGCAGTAGTTCTATATGCTTTTTTTTTTTTTTTTTTTGAGGCAGGGTCTCACTATGTAGCCTAGATTGGCCTTGAACCCATGGGAATCCTCTTTTCACAGCCTCCCCAGTGTTGGGATTAGAGGTGTGCACCACTATGCCCAGCTTATGTGGTTCTGAAGAATTGAACTTAGCGCTTGCATAGTGCTTGCTAGGCAAGTTCGTTAACCTCTGAGCTATTCCTGCAGCCTCAGTTGTTCTATATTCTTGAGGACTCCAGCTAAGCATCCCCAAGGGTGTCTGCAGCCAGCTAGGGGGTGTGAGCTGGAAATTCCAAGGCACTTCCCACCTTCAGGGGCTTGTCTTCCTGTCTGTCCTGGCAGATGCTGGTGGTGTTCAAGTCTGCGCCTATCCTGAAGCGGGCCCTCAAGGTCCGGCAGGCCATGCTGCAGCTGTACGTCCTGAAGCTGCTGAAGATCCAAACCAAGTACCTGGGCCGTCAGTGGAGGAAGAGCAACATGAAGACCATGTCGGCCATCTACCAGAAAGTGCGCCACCGCATGAACGACGACTGGGCCTACGGGAATGGTCAGTGCTCTTGGGAGCGCCCCAGGGCCAGAACTAAAGTGACCATATGCCGGCTGTTGTGGCATGAGTTGTTACACATTTAGATGAGAAAGTATGCCGTGATAGGTCAAATACTGACACATCACGGTTAATGTGATGCCCATATCCCAACGTGTACCTTGTCCAATGTAATTTATGAACCCACTGTACCAAACAAGGAGCCAAGCCGGTGCTCTGCCCTGTTATCCCAGCAGTCTGGGAGGCGGCGCCCAGCCTGGATTTAGCCAAGGTGTCAACAAAGAGAAGCAGGTCAGCCATCACATGAGGGGTGAGTTAATCAAACATTCTGTCAAACACAGCAGGCTCAATTTTAAGTTGATAATTTTGTCTGGGCCTAGAATGATGTCATAAATAACCAGATGGCCCATGACAAGAAAAAGGTTCTCCACCCCAACCTTAGGGAAAGCTCTATGAAAGAAACTGAATTACCCTTTTGAAAAACATTAATAGATAACTAGTAAGAAAGTGAAATGAAAAAAGAAGTCCACCTCCCTCAAGGTGTTCATGTCCCTTCTTAGAGCTACTATTCCCAAGTTCTAGACAACACTTTCAAAGGTAGTTTATATGAGCTTATATGTGTGGACATATTTTTATTATTTATTTATTTATTATTTTGAAACAATGTCTCGCTTTGTAGCCCAGACCAATGTTAACTCACTGTATAGCCAGGCTGGCCTTGGACTCACAGCAATCCTCCTGTCTCAGCTTCCCAAGTGCTGGAATTACAGGCCTGTGCCACCACACCCAGCTTATGTGGTGCTAGAAATACATACACACACACACACACACACACACACACACACACATATATATACTTTTAAACATAGGTAGGTATCAGAGGGGTTGGTGGAGTAGCACAGCAATTAAGAGTGTCTGCCTAGCAAGCACAAGGCCCTGAGTTTAATTCCCCAGCACCACATAAGCCAGGCAATGTGGCACATGTCTTTAATCTCAGCTCTTGCCAGCTTGAGACAAGAGGACTGCTCTGTGTTTGAGGCCAACCTGGGCTCCACAATGAGTCCAGAACCAACCTACATTCCAGACTGAAAAAAAAAAAAAATGTAGATGTCAGAGTGTTGTATTTACATTGTTCTTTTTTGATATTGATCTTTACAAAGAAAGGTAATTTTGACCATTTTCACTATTGGAATACTGTGGACCAGGCTGTGAGCGTAGCTTAGTGGTTAAAGTGCTTGCCTAGCAAGCCCAAAGCCCTGAGTTCGATTCCCTAGAACCACACAAGCTGGGCATAGTGGTGCATCCCTGTAATATCACCACTCCAGAGACTGAGGTAGGAGGATTCCCATGAATTTGAGGCCAGCCTGGGCTCCATAGTGAGTTTAGGATCAGCCTGAACTACTGAACTACAGAGAAAGACCCTGTCTCAAAAAAATAACAAAAAGGAATACTGCAGACCCTGCCCTGTGGAAGGGGAATAATGCCCACCATTTATGCAGTCTTTTCTTCCTCTGCTTCCTCCCAGACATTGATGCCAGGCCGTGGGACTTCCAGGCAGAAGAATGCACCTTGAGGGCCAACATTGAGGCTTTTAACAGTCGCCGCTATGACAAGCCACAGGACTCTGAGTTCTCCCCTGTGGATAACTGCCTACAGAGTGTGCTGGGGCAGAGGCTGGATCTACCTGAAGATTTCCACTACTCCTATGAGCTCTGGCTGGAGAGAGAGGTGTTTTCCCAGCCTATCTGTTGGGAGGAGCTGCTCCAGGGTCATTGAGCTCCTGCCTGACAGGTGGAGGTGGCTCTGTCCATGGTGCTTTGGCCCTGCCCCTTGCCTGTGTGGCTCCACCACGCTTGTCAGGGAGAGAGCTGGCCCAGCCACAAGCATCCAGTGAGTTCGGGGTTGTTCTTGGGGCCATGGGGCCCAGAGATGGCAGAAGGCTGGGATCCTGAGTCACAATAGACTGACGGACTTGCCTACAGGTCAGCTGGGGCCCAGTGGCCTAGGGGGCCTCATGGTGGATCAGGCCTGGACAGGCTCCTTTCGCTGGCTCCAAGAGTGAGAGGAAACACCTTATAATGTCGTGGGACAAAGGCAGGTCATAAATGAGGGTTTTCTTCTCACTCACCCTGAATTCCTAGGGCTCCCCACAAGATTGGTCCGTCACTGTAACACTGAGACTGTATTTCACATTTGCATTGTGACACTCACTCCTAAAATCATGAGCTCGCAGATGTCTATAGAGCACCTGCACCTTTCAGGTGGAGGATGACGATTCACTGTCCCCCAAACACTGCATGTTCTACAAAGTGTATTGTGCAGGGTGGTTTTTTAACTTCTTAAGAGAATGTTCAATGTGAAAATTACTCCCTGTGTGCTTCGCGTAGGGCATGGAGGGCACTGCCGTTTGTAAAGTGCTGCAACTGCTAACAGTTCTCTGAGGATGCTCTATTATCCTGAAATTACTTCAGGCTTAACATGGCTGAGGACACTGCAGAAAATTATCCCCTTCATGTAATTCATTTTTAAATGACAAGTTAGTTACAGGAGACTTTCTTTTCTGAGGCATGATCACTTGGGCTGATTAACTTATTTTTTCATTGAAAAGAACAGAAAAAAGTCACGCTTATCATTTTTTCTTCTTCGATATTGATTAATAATTTTTCATTTTTACTTCTTGCACTTTCAAAGTTTCATGTGGAGATTATTTAGCAACATTGTTTCTACCTTGAAGTTGTGCATTTCACGGACAATAGAAATGTTGGGGTGTCAACCCCTTCATCCTTCCCTCTTTGACACCTGATCTATACCTTCCCCCCAAAACCTCTGGTTTTAGAATTTTCTGGTTCAGTCAGGATCATTTTGTTTCCCTTCTCTCTCCAGTTGTGTTACCTATATACCCTGGAGCTTTTTTTACATTAAATGCCAGCCCAACAAAAACACTGCTGAGTCTTTCTCTGATGGTGCCAGGACGCTTAATGTCTGGAGACCTTGGAGACATTGTCCAAACTGGCTGGTTTATTCTGCCCTTTGTCAACAGCAGGCTCATCCAGAGGACATGCTAGAAGACGTCACATTCAAAGGAACCATACCAAATTCACATGGGCGCTGTGCTCTGCATTAGGGTAGCAGGACTTCTGCCTTTCTGGAAATGTCACGAAAATGTAAGCATTCAATGGATCACTCTTCTTCAAATAATTTTTAAATTTTGCCAAAGTAGGACAGCTGTCCTCACTACAATCAGATAATTTACTGAAAGTATATTCTGTGAATTTTATTAATCGAAGGTCAGGGTAGTATGATTTTAATGTGATTTGAGTGAAAAGACAATTTTCAAGAAAAAAATAATCCTCAATGTATTTCTTTTAAAGCCATATAATAGTCAATAAGTTGCCTTTTTAACAACATATATATGAATGTTTTCTGAGCCACGGAAGTATGTTAAGCTTTACTATTTCATACTTTATAACTCTTCTCTAACTCTTCTTTATAATTCTCAGTGCACACAGAGAAACTAAAGTACCAAGGTTAAATAATTACTTTCAAATGATGTTACTTTTTCCCACTGACTTACCGGGAATAGCTTTCTGGTATTGTCATCTAACCCCATATGCTAATGTGCCCAGGTTGGGAACCCATGTGTTTGGTTAGGGATAAATTCATATTATTCAGCATCTAGTCATCACTTTTCTTCCATTTGAATAATTTATAAAGTAAAAAAGTTTATTTATGAATATCTCAGTAAGATTTGCACTGATTGTTGGTAATACTGTTCATCTCATGAAGCACTTTAATAAAAAGAAAAGTAACCAGGAATTAGAATGTGATCTTTAAATTCTTCAATACAAGAGAATCTTAAGTCATAATCAATACAGAAAGGGCATAATAGATGGTTAAAAAATAACCTGAGGTCTCAGTGACTTACCATAATCTTCATCCTGGATCTCAGGGTCCGTTGTAGCTGTAGTTGGCTCAGCTGGCCACGCCGACTCGCCTCCCTGTGGTCTTCTTTGGGCACCAGGTTGACCTCCCTCCTTGGGACATACTGTCTTCATAGTGATGGCTGGAGCAGGAAGCAGACCACATCACATGAGCATAGGCTTGAATATAGGTAAGTCAAATTGTTCATACTCCACTGGCCAAAAGCAACTCATTGAACCAGCCTACCAGGCTAGAGAAATGCACTGTAGTACACTGGGACAAGTGTGGCATGCTCATAACCCCACAATCACAGTCATGAAAATCTACTCCTCTGTTACATGCAAAATATACCCTACTGTTCCTCAGTGTCTTATTTAAATTTTCATTGCTATGATTCAATATCTGACATTCACAAATCAGGGGAGGAAAAGTTTATTTTAGCTCACTGTTTCAGAAGGTCACAGTCCACTCCAGGGTGACCAGCAACAGTGGAAGCACATGGCAGAGGCAGAGGGGGAGGCAGCCCCCCACAGCATTGCAAACAGGAAGCCAAGTCAATTCAAATCCCCAACGAAGGAAGGAAGTAGCTTCCAGTTCCCATCCAGTGGTTGGATCCTTCCAACCTCAGTGTTGTGCCCCTTCCAGGTTTAAGACCCGCACACCCTGTAATCTAATCCACACATCTGTAATCCTATCCACATGCTTGCAGTCTCTAATCTGCCACATGCATGTTTTCCACCATACACCAATAATCCACTCCTTGAGTTCGATCCCCCAGTACCATTTAAAACCAGGCATGGTGGCGCACAGCAGTAATCCAAGCACTTGAGGCTGAGGCCGGATGATGCCCGTGAGTCCAAGGCCAGGCCAGGCTATGGAGTGCCATAGTGAGACCTTGCCCCCCCAAAAAAAAGATTAAATACATAATCAGTTCTGAAAAATAAATATTTAAACCATTCTGAATCATTTTTGTTTCCTTCTGGGCCCTCTGCAGTGCAAAAGAAAACCCTGGAACCACATTACCCAAAAATCTCCTATCATCCTTGATTAGACTTTATCAACAGAAGGGAACTTAGGACTGGAGGAACAGCACAGTAGTTAAGAGTGCTTGCCTAGTAAGCACAAATTCCTGGGTTCCCTTCCCTAGCAGCATATAAACCAGGTATGGGGACACACACCTGTAATCCCAGCACTTGGGAGACTGAGGCAGTATTGTGAGTTTGAGGCCAGCGTGGGTGACATAGTGAGTTCAGTACCAGTGTGGACCACAGAGCGTGACTGTTTCAACAAAACAAAACCAGAAGGAGCCAGGTCTGGTGGCATAAGCCTGTAATCCCAGCTTTCTGGGAGGCTGAGACAGAAGGTTCACAAGTTTGAGCCCAGCTTGGGCAACTTAGTGATTTAGCAAGGGCCTGTCTCAAAATCAAAAATGGGCTGGATCTATAGCTTAGTAAAGGCCCTGGACTCCATCCTTAGTACAAAACAAAAAGACACAGCAAAACAACAAAATTCCACGAAGCACTGGAGAGAAAAGAACCATTGTACTCAGGAGGCAATTGCTACCAGACAGATGCGTAATGGCTATACAAGAATCAGAGCAGATTATCAGGGAGACCTTGGGATTTGTGGTGGGGCTTTCTTAGCGACTCTGGAGAGTTTCAACAGCTCTCTGCTGGGCACTTGAGGATACTCATTTCAGTGTTGGGTGCTGAGATCTTTAGTTACGGCCTTCATGACCTACCTCGTCTGTAGGAGTGGAATTTTCCACCTAACAATAATCATTGTTATATAAAGACACAAATAAACAAGTTTGTTTGTTTGAGACAGGGTCTCGCTCTGTAGCCCAGGCTGGCCTTGAACTCACAGCAATCCTCCTGTCTCACCTCCCAAGTGCTGGTATTACAGGCGTGCGCACTGCAACCAGCTTATTTGGTGCTGGAGAATTGAACTCAGGTACTTAGCACTTGCTAGACAAGTGCCTTAATCTCTGAGCCATTCCTCCAGCCCCGCTAATACATATTTTAATAGATACTTCAGATGAAGCTTTTCTATATGAGAAACACAAAAAATATATTGTAGAGTATAAAGGGCTACACAGAGATTACCTACACACGAAGTGTGACCTTTGCTCTGATCCTGCACGTGTCCTTGTTTCTCTCAACCAGAAGTAGAAGGGCCGGGGGAAGAGCCCTGTGGTAGCATGTTCGTCCCATGTGTGCAAGGCTTTGTTGCAAAGGAACCAAACAACAAGTGAAGACAACAGTTTACCTCCATTACAGTCTCACCACTCAGGGCCGACCACTTCCATAAAAGCGCTTTCACAGCAATGCGTCATCTCTAAACTAGGGCAGGAAAAGGGTGGTCAGAGCTGTGTATGTTGGCAAAGCATTGGAACAGTATGCAAATCGTTTCAGAAAGGCTGCTGTGGGTAAATCCTAATAGGCAATGTTTGGGAAACGCATGAGTTACCCTTACAGCCTGCAGTGGTGTGGATGAGTGTCCCTCTCAGGTCCATGCCCACACCTGTAACCCAGCACCCTGGGAAGCTAAGGCAGGAGATCACAAGCTCAAGCCTGGACAACTTAGGAAGAGTCTTTCTCAAAATGAAAAAAAAAAAAAAAATCACAAGAGCTGTGGGTGTAGGGCAGTGTGAAGGCCCTGGGCTCATTCCTCATTATAGGAAAAAAAAAAAAAAAAAGAGGAAAAAAGAAAGAATTGGAGGAAAGGGGAGGGGAGGGGCAGTTCATGAGTTAAAGGTTTGGTCCCCAAATAATTCTACTGGGAGGTGGCAGAACCTTTAGGAGGGGTGCGCCCATAGGAGGTCTCTAGAATCACTAGGGACACAACTCTGAAGGGCATTGTGGGACCCTAGTCCCTTTCTCCACCCTTGATTCCTGGCTCATGGGGTGAGTGGTTTGCTCCACTGCACACCCCTGCATGATATAATCCCCTCACAGGGGTGCAAAGCAATGGGTCACTTTATCCTGAACTGGAATTTCCAGTACCATGAGCCAAAAAAACCCCTGTTCTCTTAATAAGTTAATCACCTCAGGTATTTTGTTACAGTAACAAAGCTGACTAACACACAGTCTGTGGTTTTTTACTTACTTTCCACTATTGAGTCTCAATAGTGTCTAGTGTTCTGTTAGTCTGGAAAATTTATACACGATCAGATATGAGTACCTCAGGTTTTCAACTCATGTTCTAGATGAATTAGTTTTCTAAATGTTTGGCCACTCTTGTATTTTCCTTATATCATTAAACCTGTATGGAAATATGCTACAGTGTTTCTACTTCCTCAAAATTCATATGTTGAAATCCTAACCCCCAAGGTAACTGTTAGATGTTAAGGGCTCCAGGATTAGGCCATGGAAAGAGTCCTCATGAATACTCTTTTTAATTAGTGCCCTTATAAGAGGCCCAAGACATGGGCCGGGGCATAGCTCAGTGGTTACAGTGCTTGCCTAGCATGCACAATGCCCTGGGTTCCATCCCCCAGCGCCAGATAAAATTAGTCGGGTATGGTAGTGTGTATCTATAATCCCAGCATTTAGGAGGCTGAGGCAGAAGGATTGCTGAGTTTGAGATCAGCCTGGGCAACATAGTGAGTTCAAGACCAGCCTGGACTACAGAGTGAGACTTTGTCTCAAAAAACAAGCAAAAAAATGCCTAATGGAGACCCTTTGTCCTTTCCACCAAGTACAGGACACAGCAAGAAGGTACTCTGCACTCTGATCCAGAAATCAGGTCCTCACCAGACAGTGAATCTCCTTTGCTCTGGACTTCCCAGCCCCCAGCACTATGAGAAATACATGTCTGCTGTTTATAAATTACCAGCGTGTGGCATCTTGTGAAGCAGGCTGAGCACACTAAGACCCCTGTTGCTGCCAGCCTCCGTCCACCACAGACTCCTGTCAGTGCCCCCTAGATGCCCACCTCAGCCTTGAAATGCCTGTGACAGAATTCATTCGTTCATTATAGTCCAGTGTCATTATTTTTTAGATCAGAAGAATCATAATTCCTTTATGGAATCCCAAACCAAATTCTGGTTATCAGCTGTGCCTTCTTCCTACCCTATGAGTTGCCTAGGGCTGTGGTTACAAGTCACAGAGGCAGGGTGGCTCCAAATAGCAAACTTGCTCTCTCCCAGGCTGGAGGCCAGAACGAGAAATCCTAAGGATAGCGCTCCTTCCGGGAGCCCTGGGGGATGTGTATTTGTTTCTTGCTGGCGGCCCCAGAGGCCTCTGGCTCTGGCTTTATCACTTAGTCTCTACTCCATGGTTGCATCACTTCCTGTTCCTCAAAACCTCCCTCATTCTGTAGCCCAGGCTGGTCTTGAACTCACTGTGTAGCTCAGACTGGCCTCAAACTCATGGCAGTCCTCCTGCTTCAGCCTCCTGAGTACTGAGATGACAGGCGTGTACCACACCCAGCTATCAGGTACATGGTGCCGGAGAATCAAACTCAGGGCTTTCAGCTTGTTAGGCAAGCACTCTAGCTCCTGTGCTATCCCTCTAGCCCTGTATTAGTTTTTTTTATCATTCATCTTTTCTTATTAATGTTCTCTTATATGACTATGAGTTAGGATAATCATTAAATAATGCTATTTGAACTATTAGAAATAATATAATTCTTCCCTAAAAGGCCTGCAAATATTTTTCAGCTAACCAAAGGTACAGATGGTACTGGGCCTAGTAGTGCAGGCCTATAATCCCAACACTCTGAGAGGCTGAGGCAGGAGGATCATAAGTTCAAGCCCGGCCTGGGCAACTCAGTAACAGAGTTGACACCCTGGCTCAAAATAAAAATGAAAAATGGGCTGGGGATGTAGCTCCATGAAGGCCCTGGGCTCCATCCCTGTCCCACTAAAACAACCAAGGAGTAATCCAAACCCAGGGATGGAAGAACGGTGCGTGCGTGGGTATGTGCACGTGGCGAGGAGGGGCTGTGGGAGAGTTCACTCCGTTCCCACAGCAATGGGTCACAGCTTAAATATAATTTCATCCCCACAGTTAATGGTTAGTCAGATTTCCAAGGCCTGCGACTGTAAGGACATGGTGTCTAAGCGCGCCGTGGGGAGGTGGTTATACTGTTTGCTCCATAAGCCAGATTTACATTTCAAAAAGCAAGGATTTAAAATTTTTATTTTATTAAACACACACACACACACACACACACACACACACACAAGAGCACAAAAGTCACCCACCCCTGCTCTAACACCTTCGTGATAGTGGCTTCCTTACTAAATCAGACTGTGCCATCTGTCTCCTGGCCTCCCAGTGGAACCATCTTGAACGTCCTGTAACTTCTTGTTCAGATGCTTCCTGGGGCTGGCAGGCCAGAGATCCTCACCATGGAAGCCACCGTAACACGCTGTGCCCAGAAAGGCAGCCCAGCACAGTGGGCACGAGATCAGCCTGGGAAGCCACGGTCACACATGCCGCCAGGAGCAGTGCATTGCAACCAACACCTCAGCTCTCCTCCCCTCGGCATGCCAATCTGTAGAATGGGGACAGTCGATTGCTTCCCTTCTGCGGTTCTGAGGATCAAGCGGGTCAGTATGCAGGTAGTGCTGGGAATAAAACTGGCTAAGTGGGAATCATCGCCTCTGGTTATTAGTAAGATTATTTCCCACTCATTCCCCTTCTTCTCAAAGAATCCTGCAAGAACAGCCAGAAGCACCCATGCTCGGAGCCCAGGACGCGTGCTGCAGCCCACAGGCCAGCTGGAGCCTCTCGCTAGGTTTATGCAGCGTACGAACTAAGAATGGTTTTTTACATTCTTAAATGATTCAGGAAAAAAATCCAAAAAAATCCAATAGACAAAAATAATTTCTGACAAGTGGAAATTCTGTAACATCCAGGGCTGGGGGCATAACCTCATGGTCAGTGCACCTGTCTGTCATAGGCAAGAACCGGGCTCAGTCCCTCCATACCACCTACCGATCAGCCAGGCATAATCCAGCACTTGCAGGCTGAGGCAGGAGGGCTGCTGTGCATTTGAGGCCAGCCTGGCTGGGCTGCATAGCCAGTTCAGGATCAGCCCAGATTCCAGAGTGAGACCCTGTCTCAAAAAAAAAGTATAATATTCAAGTTTCAGTTTCGAAGCAATTTTACTGGAACACGGTCATACTCATTTGGTTGCATGTTGTCTGTAACTGCCCCTGTGCTACATCAGCAGTTTAACAGTTGAGAAAGGACAGGCACAAAGCCCTCGAGGTCTACAATATCAACTCCCTGTCCCTTGCAAAGAGATGGCTGAGCTTCAAGTCTGCCCCAGCTGCTCTTAGCACCTACTGAGTTCTCACTCTACTCGGACCCTAGTAGCTTACCAGAGGAAATCATCTAAAAGAACTTTTCTTTCTTTTTCTTTTTTTCTTTTCTTTTTTTGAGATGGGGTCTCACTCTACAGTATGAGCTGGTCTTAAACTCACTATGCCCGAGCTGGCCTTGAACTCATGGCAGTCGGCCTGCTTCAGCCTCCTAAGTGCTAGGGTTATAGGTGTATGCCACTATTCCCAGCTTATATGGTGCTGGAAAATGGAACCCAGGGCCTTGCACTTGCTAGACAAGTGCTTTAACTGCCGAGCTACATCTCCAATCCCTGGAAATAGGAATTTTAAAGTGTAATTTCTAAGAATGATAGTGATTAAAAAAATATTCTAAATGTGGATGTTCTAAGAATGTATATTTCAATTCTGGTTACTTTTTATTTTTTAAGAACAGCACAGTTAGCTTTACTATTTATAGAAAAGGCACAGGCGTATGTCTTCATAAAGATAAAATTAACTAGTGCCATCCTGAAGTGAGGTTGAATAGTTATCTAAATTTAACATCTTCCAGTTTACACAGGAAGATTTGTTTGATTCTTGTAAAACAAACTGACTTATATCAAACCCTAAATATTAAGTGCGATTTCTTTCTTTCTTTCTTTCTTTCTTTCTTTCTTTCTTTCTTTTTCTTTTCTTTTTTTTTTTGAGACAAGGTCTCACTCTGTAGCCCAAGCTAATCCCAAACTCAGGCTGGCATTGACCTCATGGCAGTCCTCCTGCCTCAGCCTCCTGAGTGCTGGGATTACAGGTGTGTACCACCACCCCCAGTTTATGTGGTGCTGGGGAATCCTTACTTTGCTGAGCAAGTACTTTAACTATTGAACTATATCTTCAGCCCTTTCTCTCTCTTCTCTCTCTTTTCCCTTATTTCCTTTCTTCTTTCTTTCTTTCTTTCTTTCTTTCTTTCTTTCTTTCTTTCTTTCTCTTGTTTCTTTCTGTGTGACACTAGGGATTGAATTTAGGGCCTTACCAGAACCTTCCACATGCTGGGCACATGCTTTACCACCGAGACACACTCTAGGCCCTAAGTGACTCTTATGCGAACTGGCTTTTAAGAAAACTGCCCCTTGGGCTGGGGGCGTAGCTCAGCGGTTGAAGCCTTTGCCTAGAAAAATGTATCCATGGCCAGTGATGTCATCACGCACATCTAGCAATCACCTGTGACGTGAGCAGCCGTCCCTCCAAGCCTTTTCCAGTGCAGAGGTGACTGTTCCTTGGCGGCTAGACTGTCCCAAGGCCACACTTGCTCTCACCCACCCCAGGCCACGTCATGCCCGCCCGTCCATGGGGCGTTGTGCTTCCTGTGCCCTTCCTCTTTCACAGTTGGGCTCCCTGGACAGACGTCCCATCCACAAGGCACTTCCACCTTCGCTCTATTCTGTCACCTTCACGGCACACCCCAGGAAAGAAACTGGAGCTCAGACAACTGTCACAACTGCACAAGTCATATGCAATAAAGTCACTACTGGAACCCACAACTTCCAGACTCAGGTTCTAAGCACCCTACTGAATAACCTCAGTGCTTAACGGGCTGGACAGAGGACTCTGGCTCTGGCACAGGGATCTGGGGCAAGTCACTCACTCTCTGACCTCAGGTGCAAAGTGGAGAACGTAACAGAAACTACGGGGCTGGCTGTGGAGGTGACAAAGCTAGGCACGAGCCCAGTGCACAGTGGGCGGCCTGATGCCCACATTCCCTCAACACCAGTGAGTATTTGCAGTGCCGAAGGAAAGTCCGTCTGCGGGGTGTGGTGACGCACACCTGTCACCCCAGCACTCTGTAGGTTGAGGCAAGCGGGCTGCTGGGAGTGTGAGGCCACCGTACACTCCACAGTGAGTTCAGGACCAGTCTGTGGACTCCGAAAGAGACCCTGTCTCCCAAAAAGGAAAAAAAAGTCAGACATGCCCAAGGCGTCACAGGCCCAGGTAATGGACTCAACATTTGAGAGGGACAGAGATGACCCAGAGAAGAGGAAGGGCGTGAAACTGGGAGGGCAGCAGGACCAGTGATGGTGGAGACCAGGAGGCGGGAGGCAGAACACGGG
>PVKB01007055.1:0-44798 GCA_004027205.1 Ctenodactylus gundi | reverse complement strand
AAGCCGGGGCGTCCCATTGGGAGCCCCAGGAAGCCGTGAGGGACACAGCCGGAGCGGCTGTCCCATGCCCGCCTTGCCGGCCCAGGCCTTCCTTGGGGCTAGTCCAGTCACGGGAGCACCCCTCTGAAAAATCCCATGTGCTCCCACATCTTTCCTCCTTTTTCTTTCTTTCTTTCTTTTTTTTTTTTTTTTTTTTTTTTTTTTTTTTTTTTTTTTTTTTTTTTTTTTTTTTTTTTGCTCCCTATGGAGAATTAAACTCGAGGCCCTCACAGTAAGCTCCACCCCAGCCCTTTCTCTTCTATTCTTTAAGCTTTGGGACAAAGTCCCACTAAATTGCTAAGTTGTCCAGGCTGGACTTGAACTTGTGCTCCTCCTGCCTCAGGCCTTTCCCCCCCAGGAGCTCCCAGAACTCAGGTGATTACCCAGGAGCGCCAGGCCTCCCCTGCCCCCCTGGGGGGCCTCCTCCCTCAGAGCGCAGCATCCTGGGAACTTACCCCTTTCTGTCTGATCATCCCAACTTTAACGCAAAGTACTCCATGAGCCTCAAAAGCAACATGGTAGCTTGCACTTCCGAGCGACGGAAGCAGGGGACACGCAGCAGCCGGGGCAAGTGCCGAAAATCCCCCTTGTCCCTGTGGTCACATGGTACAGAAATTACTCCTTAGCGGTCCAAGCAGAGGGACTGTAGGGGTCAGAATAAGTGTCGCTATGTGCTGTGTCAACTCTGTCCTCCCAGCAGTGACACCGTACAGCAGACAGTGCACTTCCTCTGACGGTGTGACAGGAAGCGCTGGTGACCATGGTCACACAGTCCCCGCGTCTTAGCGGTCAGGCTACATGGCAAATCGCTTCTAAGGTATGAAGCTGGGGGCTCTGGAACAGCCGGTGAGGGCTGGTGTTGGCCGTAACACACAGCCCCCCAACCCCCCAGTGGTCAAGGCGAAGGTTTCTTTCCAGCTCAGTGTGCAGGGCGCTGTGGGCCGGCAAGGGTGCGGCTCCCCACATCCTGCCTGGTGTTCCCTAGGGCCGCGGGGCTCTTCCCTGGTTCCTAAGGACCGGCTACCGGGCGAGGGAGGCCTGGATGGAGAGGGCGTCCTCTCTGAACACCTCGGCGCCGGCCACAAGCCTCTCCTCCACTCAGTCACATGTCATTGGCAAGAACTAGTCACGAGCCAGCCTGGGGGGAAGAGATCTGCCATCCCAGCACTCTGGGAGGCTGAGGCAGGAGGATCCCAAGCTCAAACCCAGGCTGGGCAACATAGCAACTTAGCAAGACCTTATCTCAAAATCAAAAATAAAAACGGGCTGGGGGTGTTCCTCAGTGGGAAGGCGCTGGGCTCAGTCCTCAGTGCCTCGCCAAATAATGCCCAGTCATGGGCGCAGCTGGACAGAAGGCCCTGAGACTGTGATCCGGCCGTGTGCAGAAGAGAAGCAAGCCAGGCCCCAGGGATGCTGGCTGGCCGTCCATGCCACAGAGGCGGGCCAGCTTCTGTGGTGCCGCGGCCACCCTGGAACGCAGAGGTCGGGCGCCTGGTCCTCCCGCTGCCGCTCCGGGCTCCCCTCCTTCCCCCAGCAGGGGCCCATCCCTGCCAAGCCGCTGGGGTAGGCGGCTGAGATAGGGATCCTCCCGTCACCGCATGCTGGCTGCCTCTTGGAAGGAAGGCAGGCGCTGGAGGAGAACCAGGTTCGCTCTGATTTCTCCCCCTGTTCCCCTCGCATTCCCTCCCGGGATAAATTTAGCCTCCCTCGCTCCAAACAGGAGTGCCTGGCCCGGGGGCCCTGTTTTCTTCTCCCGGAGTCCATGTCAAATCATTTCTCTCTCTCTCTCTCTCTCTCTCTCTCTCTCTCTCTCTCTCTCTCTCTCTCTCTGTTTCCTTCTTTCTTTTGTGGTGTTGGGGATCCAACCCAGGGTCCTTTCACCAAGCTACACCCCAGCTTATTCTTTATTTTCATGTATTTATTTACTTACTCTGCAGTGCTGGAGATTGAGCACAGGGCCATTGCTCTGAGCTACATCTCAGGCCCTTCCCTTTTCTACTTTTAATGTTTTTCATTGTTTGAGAAAGGGTCTCTCTATGTCTCCAGGTTGCCCAGGCTGGGCCCGAACTTATGATCCTCCTGCCTCGGCCTCAGGGGTAGCTGGGATGACAGGCCTGTGCCACCCTCGTTCCTGGAGTCTGTCCTGACATCGTCTTGGGGCAGCTGCTGCCAACAGGCATCCCTGCTGTGCGTTGGCCCCGGGCAGCTCTCTGGAGCCGCCCCTGGGCCGCGCAGGTGTTCCCAGCCCGCAGCCCCGCCTGGGGCCTGGCTCGGTCTCTCCCGGCCTGCCCGCCTCTCGCCCCAGCGCAGAGCTCACGGGAAGGGCAGAGTCGCACGGGAACCTTCTGGTCCCACATGCTTCCCGTGGTCCCCGAGCTCCGACCAGGCCCCGCCCGGCTCCCTGTGCTGCGCACAGCCGGGTTCTGAGGGGCAGGAGAGGTTGACCCCGGGACCCTCACCCTGACCTGCACCCTCAGCCTGTTTTTTTTTCCTTCCAGATAAGGTCTTGCTAAGCCACTAAGCTCCCCAGGCCTGACTGCGCTTTCAGTCTCCATCCCCAGCCTTCCAGAGCGCTGGCAGGACAGGCCTGTTCCACCAGGCCTGGCAGAGGATGTACACCCAGGCCAGGAAAGAGCTCTAGATGCCAGCAGGCAGAAGCTGGTGTGAGAGAGGAAGGGGCCAGCCTGGCACCTGAAGAGACCAGGGGGGCTGCTGGGGCTGTGGGCGGGGCTGTACAGAGGAAATTTGGCCTTAAGTGGGAGCCCAGTTGCCCACAGAGGCTCAGCAGACCAGCACCCTGAGCCCTCTGTCCCTCCGCCCATGACCTTCTGGGGGTACTTCTGGTTGACAGAGTCCACCCGGACACTGGGCAGAGCCCGGTGGGACTGGCACACTCCAGGCTCTGTGCAGGGCCCAGAGCCACAGTGTAGGACAGAGTAGTCCCTAGTCCGGGAGGGGTGTCTCCACAGTGCCCCCTAGGGCCTGGTCTCGGCCAATGTGCCCCACTTTCACTAGCAGACCCCACGGGGGCAGGAGCACCCCTTTTTAAATGCAGCGTTGTAAAAATAATGGTAAAATCTTACATTTTAAAAATGGGTTCAAAAGACGCGAATCCCTCAGAATACTCAGGTGGCTTAGCTCTCGCTGCCTTCTGAGGTGTGTAGTTTACATTTAGAACACACACCTGATGCTGCGCCTCCATCCACCTCCGTCTCTGGCTCGGGCACCGTGCAACTTCTGGCTCTTTCCCGAAGTCAAAGGAAAGGCCATGGACTGAATCGACTCAGGACACGCAGGGACGCAGCCACAGCACTGTCACTGGAGACACTCAGGAAAGAGGACGGAGCTCCGGATCGGCTGCAGAAAGGGGCGGGAAGACGAGCTGAGTGTGGGCAGCCGGGAGGACCCCGAGGAAGCCAATGGCAGCGTCTCGATGTGATACACTTTCAACTCCCCGCAGACTCGGGAACTGATGTCCTGCAGGCTCAGTGACGTGAAGTCCCCGCTCCCAGCAAGCGACAGAACCAGGAGTTAGACCCAGCTCTGCCAGATGCCAGGTGGTGGCTGGAGCTGTCGGGGAGGGTTTTGGATCCCCCCCACCAGGGGCCAGCCACGACCCTCTTCCTCCGAGTCCCTGAAGAGCCCTGCTGTAAGCATCACGTGACGATGCCAGGACCTCCAAGGGACCAAGCTCTCTGGGATCCGGGTTTTGCACCCTGGTTCCCGCCGGGACAGGCCTGGGTGCCTGGGGAGAGGCAGTGTGTACACCACAGGGCTCTCTCCCGCCACCGCCTCGCCCTTTCTGAGGGTGCTGGCGTCCTGAGCCCCTGCCGCCGTGGACAGGAGCCTCTGTGGCTGTGACAGTTTGGGTTACAGTGGCTGTAGGAGCTGGAAGAGTAGTGCCATTCCCGTGCCCAGCCCAGCACTTAGCTATGACCTGCGAAGCCCCAATGGGTTCTCTCATCTCGGGCCCTGGGTTCCTGCAGAAATTTAATTCATGTGACCACTTCCTGAAGCTCTGCATATGGTCCGTGGCTTCCAGCAGCGAAGGGGAAAGGGGGCCCAGGACAAAGTCTTGAACTTGAAGGAACCTACCACTGAGTCCTGCCGGTCAGGTAGCCATGCACACGTTTCTCGACCCAGCAGCCCCCCGCGTTTTGGGGGCCAGGGCCTGGTTTTGTGGGAGACAGTTCTTTCCGTGAATGAGGCAGGGGTTGGCTTCAGGATGATTGCGGCATGTTACATTGTGACGGACTGTGTTCTTATTTGTGATTACATGGTAACATATGAGTGATCTGAGTCATGACAACGCTGAGCCAGTGAGAGCCCCGACCCCATTCTCCTGCAGCTGGTCGGTCCCCGTGTGGGCGTGATGGGAGACAGTGTCGCCAGCCTCCCCTGCTAGTGTTAGCCCGTGTTTGCAGTCACTGCCAGCGCTAGCGTCGCCACCGCAGCCCCTCCGCAGCCAGCCGGGCATTAGGGCTTTGTGGGGAGCACACAGCCTAGATCCCTCGCTTGCGGGGTGCACAGTAGGGTCCACGCTCCTCCGTGAGAAGCCAGCGCTGCTGATCCCACGGGGCTCTGCCTGTGGAGCTCAGGGGGCCTGTGGAGCTCAGGGGGCCGTGCCAGCCATCAGGAGCGGCTGGAAGGACCGGGGGAACTCCCCCGCTGGCTGCGACTCATGCCTGCGGTGTGGCCTGGGACCTGGCACCGCAGATCCGCCCTGCTCCATGGCCCTGGGCGGGACCCCAACTGACCCCCTTGCTTCCTTGTGCCGCCCAGGTTTGCCAAGTACTACAAGCTGGAGAATGGCAGCGAGTACCGCACGCTCATGAAGGCTTTCGGCATCCGCTTTGACGTGCTGGTGTACGGCAACGTGAGTCCGGCACCGGCGGGGCGGGCATCCCCGGCTGACGTTCAGACCTGAAGTGCCCACAGGGGCCAGGCGACACCTCCCTCCTCCCCTCCTGTCCACCAAGGGGAGCCGTGGGACCCCAGCACCCCCTGACTCCCCAGCTCGGGTCTCTGGCCTCTGCCCACGCACGGGGCCTTTGTGCTCGCAGGCCGGCAAGTTCAACATCATCCCCACCATCATCAGCTCGGTGGCGGCCTTCACCTCTGTGGGTGTGGTGAGTGCACAGACCCCGCCCCGTGGCACCCTGGCCATGAGCCTCTTGCTTGCCGGGCTCTAGGCCCTGTAGCCCCGGCTCCAACAGGTCCCATCAGTCCCTCTTGAAGCTCAGTACCCTCAAAACTCAGTACCTCCCAAGCTCAGTACCTCCCAAAGCTCAGTGGCTCCGGAAGCTCAGTACTCTCTGAAGCTCAGTACCCTGGGAGCTCAGTACCTTCCAAAGGGACCGCCCGTGACACAGTTCCTCTTAGCGGAAGGTAGGACGGGACTTGAGCTTCTCTTCCCTGGAGATGCCCCGGTGGGGATCAGAGTGCCCCGAGTGAGGTAGGCAAAGAGCCCCACACCGAGGGACTCCTCCCGTGGGTCCCTCCATATCTGCCACTGAGCCTGCTGTCCTCGTGGTCTGGGAGCAGTGCCGGGATGCAGGCCCCTCTGAGCCCATCCTGACCCTGCTCCTCTAGGGGACCGTGCTTTGTGACATCATCCTGCTCAACTTCCTCAAGGGGGCAGATCAGTACAAGGCCAAGAAGTTTGAGGAGGTAAGTGGGGAAGGGGGTGGCACAGGGAGGGGGGCTGCCCCCCCGAATTTGTTGGAGGTGTTTCCTCAGTAAATATTTGGGTTTGCTCCCAGCGGGGCAGGCCAGTAATGCCAGCACAGTGGGAGGCTGAGGCAGGAGGATCACAAGTTCAAGCCCAGGCTGGAGCAATTCAATTTAGCAACTTGGAAATGGGCTTCACTGGGTTGATCTTGATCTTGTCTTAAAATAAAAAATATACAGCTAGGGCTATAAGTCAGTGTGAAGGCCCTGGGACTCAGTACCACAGGAAAGAAGAAAAGGAACATGTATATGTATATGTATGTATATATTTTTGGGTTTGGCTAAGATTGCAGACTCAGTAGCAGACTTTTGGGGCTCTGGGGATCGTCACCAATAACACCTGCCCCTTAGTGACCCCCCTCCCTCCCTGGGCCACCACGGGCCAGCTCTGCCTGTGCGCATGGAGGGTACTGGGGTCACCTACACAGGCTCCAGCCACCTGAGTGGCCCTTAGGCAGTGGCCGTCACGCATGAAGACACGACCCAGTCCGACTATGTGCTGCCCTCTGCCTGCAGGTGACGGAGACCACCCTGAGGGAGGCCACCTTGGCCCAGCCCGGGTTCCCCACCGACCAGGCCACTGAGGAGAAGCAGTCCACGGACTCAGGGGCCTATTCCATAGGCCACTAGGCTACAACCCCATCTCTCAGTGGGGGACCCTGCCTGGGTGTGGAGGTTCCTGCTGCTCCCCCATGACGCGGCCAGGCTGGGACACAGGCGACCAGGCCTCCAGTGCTCCAGCAGCCAGTACTAACCCCGCTCAGACCGCTCCATCACCCCGCACGTCCCTCCCTGCCCCCTGGGACCTCACGCAGGAGCACCAGCCCCTGAGTCTTCCCCATCCCAAAGAGGAACGACAGTCTTAGTCACGACAAAGGCAGGCGTGGCGGCACAGGCCTGCCATCCCAGCACTGCGCGAGGCTGAGACAGGATGATGGCTATTCACGCCCAGCCTGGGCAACCTAGCAAGACCTTGTCGCAAAGTCAAAAAAAAAGAATGGGCTGAAGATGTAGCTTGGAGGGAAGCCCCTGGGCTCGACCTCTGGTACTACAAAGGACAAGTAGTACTGACCCTGCCTAGCAGGGCCTGTCCCCTGCCGTGCGGTGACCTCACTCGACCCTTAGACGACCCTGTGAGCAGGCCTGACAGAGGCCTCTGCGCTGGGAAGAGAACAGGCAGGATTTGAACCTAGGTCTGCCCAACTCCAAGCCCACACCCTGGGGACAAGAGTGCCCTGCACCCAGCTACGTTAGCCGCCTTCCGTAATAAAGAGTAAGCCGCGTTCTGGGGCTCCGCTCACTTCTGACAGTGCTGGGGGTCTCCTGTTAGACCCGGGAGGGCATGTTGTGCGGGAGCTGGACTCATGGCTGGTGGCGAGCGGTTGTCACCTTCCCCGTGCAGTCCCCCCACCTCACGTGGGCCCCTCACTCCACAAATTAGCCCCCTCCCCAGGGTGGAAGTAGTTGTTCGACCTGGAGTCTTTGTAGACGGGGCCTGATCCCAGAATTTCAGCAGGTCTTGGGGACAGCCAAGTGTGATGGCTCGGGCCTGACATCCCAGCACCCTGGGAGGCGGAGGCAGGAAGTTTGCAAGTTTAAGTCCAGCCTGGGCAACTTAGTGACTTGGCAAGACGCTGTCTCAAAATTAAAAAATGGGCTGGAGATGTAGCTCGGTATAAAGGCTCAGTCCCCAGTACCCTATGTACATACCCAGTGCCCCGGGAGGCAGTCAGCCGACTTAGCCAGCCTGGTCGCCCCGGCCTGCATAGTAGGTGGTCACTCTCTGAAGGGAAGATACTTCAGGGGCCTGAGGAGCATCCTGCCCAAGCTGACAGATGACCACAGAGACCAGAAAGGACATGAATTGTTAGTAGCCCCAAGAGACCTCAAGGGTCAGCTGTTCATGGGAGGAAACAGGAAGAGGAAGCTGGAACAGCTCCTGGGAAAGGGCCCCCTGGCCCCACCAGGCCAGAGGTCTCCCCCCTTTCTGGCTGTCCCTCCAGCTCAGAGCTCAGGAGAGTGCAGGTGTCAGAGCTAAAACCAGACAGGACGCTGGGGCTACGAAGAGGCTTGTGAGGGTGCTGAGTGCCAAGGGGAGCCCCAGACCTCACATGAGGCCCGTCACCCCACCGTCGCTCTGCCCTCACCCACAGCGCAGTCCTTGAGGTGCTGGGATCTCCTGGGGGCCAGACTCAGCAGTTGTGGGGGGGGGGGTCCTGGAGGCACAGGCTTGTCTCAGCACTCTGGGAAGCTGAGGCAGAGAGATTTCAGGTTCAATCCCAGCTTAGCCCAGTGGATCCACTGCCCACAAATGATCCCTCTCCTGAAGAGGTGGGGCCAGGCTGTAGGGCGGGGTCCCTGGGGGCGGGGTCCCTGGGGCGGAGTCCCTGGGGCGGGGCCTGAGAGGGCACAGGACCTGCTGGCTGTCCCCTTCTGGTTTTCTCTTCTGCCGCGTGCTGAGCAGCTGTCCTCCGAGCTGAGACCTCTGAACCTGGGAGCTCCCGTGAGCTCCTCCTTTAAGACGTGTCCGGTGTTGTCCCAGGACGGGGAAAGGGACTAAGACGCCCCCTCCCCACCCGGTCCTCGGGGCAACTAGGACCCGGAGCACAGGGACCAGAAGTCCCTGGTTCGGGCCCTGGCGACTCTCCCTGCTGTGCACCAGCCCTGGCTGTTGGCTCCCCACCCAGCGGAGCAGACCCCACGCTGCCCCCCGACCCAGGGACTGGCCGGCACCAGGGCCTCTGGGCCTCAGGCGAGACCTGCCTAGTGAAGGGGGAAGACAACAGACCCCAGACCCGCAGTCACCACGCCACCCAGGCTGAGCTCTGACTTGCCTCCTCCTGCCTCAGCCTCCAGATCGCTGGGCTCTAGCTGTGCACCACCAGGCCCGTGAAAGGCAGGGAAGGGGAGGGATTATAAGACAAGAAGCTCAGGGTGGGCCAGTGACCACAGGACAAGAGGCGTGGGTTCACTGGGTCAATTTTATTGCAGGGAGGTGGTGGGGGAGGGGGTGAGGGAGCAACAGGAGGCGGCAGGTGGGCACTCCTGGCCGGGACCAAGGACCAGCTCAGTAGGCACAGATAAAGGGGTGCTGCTGGGCGCAGTGAGAGCTTCGCCAGTGGCCATCTGTGAGGGTGGGAGAGAGGGGCCTCCTCGTAGCCGCTCCACCTGCCCCTCCGCGCAGGTGACCCTGAAAGGCATGCCCCCACGCACGCCCTCCCCCTCCCACCTCTCCACCTCCCCAGTGCCCACCCTCGCCTCACCTTGAGTGCACAGGGTCACACATCGGCCCCCGCTGGCCTGGGGCTGGCCGGCTGCCCAGTAGGCAAAGTTCCAGGAGCTCCCGTCAACCCAAGCAAAGCATCTCCAGAAATACTGGGGAGGCGGGGTGGGGGAGCGAAGAGGAGGGGCCGATTGGGCCGGACTCCTGACGCAGATGGATCCTCCCCTGTGACCGCCCCCAAGTTCTGTGCACCCCAGTGATGCAGGCGTTCCCCCCTGGAGGGGATGGACAGCACTCCCCCCCTGCCCCGACCCACCCAGGTGGTCGTGACCCACAGAGACTGAGGGGCCGGGATCCACCTTCCTGATTCTAAATCCTGGGCTCATAAAAGCGCCTGGTAATACAGGCCGGTCATCCCTGCACTCTGGAAGGCTGAGGCAGGAGGGTCACAAGTTCGAGCACTGTGTGGGCAACTTATCAACCTAGGGAGGTCTTGTCTCCAAACCAAAAATCAAAACTGGGCTGGGGCCAGGGCTCTATGTGGAGGCCTTGGGCTCAATTCCCAGTACCACAATATATGTGAATTATCTAATTAGTCATTGGCTCTTGCCAGCGAGTAGGCACAGATAAAGGGTTGGCCCTTGGTGCCTCCCTCCTATCCTTCCATTCCCACTTCTCAGAGGACAGAAGGACCAAAGGACAGACAAGCCCGCAGCAGGGTGGCCTGCCTTGGGGCCAGGAGCGCCCCTCACTGGGAGCCTGTCTCCCCTCTTACCCAACCCACGGTGCAGCCTCCGATCCAGACCTGACCCTGGTTGAGCCCTCGGGCCATGCACTGCAGGTGGGAGTTGAAGCTGAGGCTGTGGACGGAGACAAGGCTGCCCCGGAAGCAGTGCCTGCAGACCCTCTGGGGGCGAGAGAGGCGGGCAATGGTGGCTGCGCCTTCGGGGTCCCAGCCCCCCAGGGTGGCCTGCCTCCCCCGCCACGGCTGCTCAAAGACTGAATGAGGCCAGAGTGCCACAAGATATGGGCACAGTGGCACAGGCCTGTCACCCTAGCACTCTGGGAAGCTGAGTCAGGGGGATCACAAGGTCAGCCCCGCTGGAGTAACTTAGCAGCTTGGTAAGACTCTGTCTCAAAATCAAAACCAAGAAACGGGCTGAGGATGTAATTCTGTGAGCAGGTTGGCTGCACCCTAGCACCGAAATAAGAGAGAGAGAGAGAGAGAGAGAGAGAGAGAGAGAGAGAGAGAGAGCGCCACGAATGTAGCTCCATGCTCAGGCCCTGGGTTCGACTCCCAGCACCCTCCCCCTCAAACGGCCATATGCCCACGTGCCTCCTGTCTCCCCCAGAACCCCGGGAGGCCTCAGCCTAGGCGGAAGCCCCCGTGCCCCAAAGGGGAAAGCACTGCTGGGGTGGAAGTCAGGCCGTGTCCCCAGGCCACTCACCTGAGCACACTGGAAGGTCCTGGCCTCCCTCACCAGGACGTAGCGGTGGGGTGGGCACTCAGGGCAGCCCGCCAGCTGTTTTACATTCTCTTTCTTGGGACACTGAAAGTCCTTGTCCGCCACGTCGAGAGCCCCTTCTGCCTCCCTGGAGTCTTCACTTCCAGAGCCCCCCTCCTGCCCTTCGCTGTCCTCCGCCAGCACCTCCAGGTCCCCAGAGGGGGCCTCCTCGGGCATCTCTGCAGTCTGAGGCAGGACCTGGTCTTCCAAGGCGTTCTCAAGGCCCGGCGTTCTAGTCCCTGGCCGGGAGGAAGAGCCGTTATCTCCGGAAGCCTCCCCAGGACCACGGACAGCTCCAGCCAGGCCCGCGGGCCAGGGCTTCGCCCTTCCTGGGAAGCGGGAACCTGGAACCAGGCCGGACCCCGCTTCCCTTCGCGCGCAGCCAGTCACCCACTGGGACCCCGGCGCGGACACCTGCTGGGTCTATGTCCCCGTGAGCTTGGCTGAACTCCAGGCCCTTGCGCTGAGCTCCACCCCCAGCCTTTTTTCCTTATTTCTTAAGTTTTGCCAGAGGGTCTTCCTAAACCACTAAGTTGCCCAGACAGGGCTCGAGTTTGTGATCCTCCTGCCTCAGCCACGCAGCGTGCTGGGGTTCTGAAACGGGAAGTGAGAGAAGGTTATGGCTACGTAACTGAGAGCCCGACGTCTCCTCCAGGACGGAACCAGACGAACCAAGAGGACTCACCGAGATGAGCCGCGCACGCGGCCCCCACCAGGAGCGTCAGGAGCAGGCAGGGCTTCATCCCCACCATCTGCAAGAGAGAACAGCACACCGCTCGCACGCGCCCGGCCAGGCGCCCCGGGAGCCCTGGCGTGAGGGGAGAGGGGTCCAGGCAAGGGGGTCAGCCGGCCGAGGAGCAGGCCCTGAGCCCCGGGCTCAGACCAGCCACCGGGCCGGGGAGCCCCAGGCAGCTCTCCTAGGGAAGGACAGAGCCATGTTCATTCCTTTGTACTTAGTGGCCCGGAGTCTCCAGCGGAAGAGAATCTAGGACTCCTTAACAGTTGCTCTTCCTGGGCAGCACCCCCAGGCCAGGCCCACTAGTGCACAGCTGCCGTCCCAGCGCTCGGGAGGCTGAGGCAGGAGGGACGCAGGGGTTAGCCCCACTGGTAACAACACAAAAAATGAAAACTCAGAAAGGGCTGGGCTGTAGCTCGGTGTGAAAGCCCGGGGGGTGGGGGGGACGTGCGTGCTGGCCAGCCCAGCCCTCCTCATGGTCAGAGGATGCTGCGGCCTCTCATGCCCTCCCGCTGCCTCCCCAGCCGAGCAGAGCTCTTGCACACGCGTGGGGCGGAAGTCCCTCCCTGCCGGCCCCCAGTACCCAACAGCCACACGCTGTCCCTGCCAGAACCTAGAACCTGCAAGCGACACCAAAGCCGGCTGCACCGCAGGAAAGTCCCTAGCTGCGCCTCAGAAGTGCCCTGGGTCTTCAGGCCCTCCACGGCACGGATTTCCCTCTGTCCCCACCTCGCAGTGGCCTTTTATAGAGAGGCCTGGAGGAAGTTCCCTGGGGAAAGAAAGTTTCCTCAGTGGGGGAGTGATAAGACTTGTTACTTCATCCCACCCCGTCCCTGGGCGCCCACCCCCTAGCCAGTGCCCCCACCTCCCTGGACGCCCACCCCTAGCCTTTTGGGCACCTGGGTGGGCCACTCTGAGCCAAGCATTCTTAGGTAGAGTCTCTCAAAAAAGTAAAATTAAAAAGGCTGGGGCCCTGGCCCAGGGGGCAAGGCTGTCCTCCAGTGCCCTGGGAGACTGAGGCAGGAGAAGCATCAGTTCAAGTCCAGCCCAGGCACACGTGGGTGAGAGCCTGCCTCAAAACAAACTCTGGAACAGGGCTGAAGATGTAACTCAGTGCCAAGGCCCAGGCTCAATCCCCACGAGCACAGAAGAAGCACATCTCCATTTCTGCTCCCTGGAGACGGTCCTCCCCACAGAGAAGCAGCTGGAATCACACAGGCAAAAATTAAAAAGTTACGTATATTATTTGATTGTAAAAACAAAACAGAAACAGCCTGGACAGCCATCACGAGTCTGTGTGCCCTCTCCTGCAGAGTGTGCCGCGGAGCCGTGGGTGAAGGGCTTAACTCCCCGCAGCGCCCAAGTGCCCGTGTCATTCAGAAGCCAAAACGGAGAAGTTGGTCGTGGTGGCACACACCTGTCCCGCCAGCACTCTGGGAGGCCGGGGCAGGGGGATCTCAAGCTCAAGCCCCAGCCGGGCCGCTTACTGACACTGTCTGCAAATGGAAATAAAAACCGGGCTAGGGACGCAGCCAGGTGTCTGGCGCGGGCAAAGGGAGAGGCCCGGGGCAGGCGCCGGTCCCTGCGCTGCTTCCCTGGTCACAGGGATGGCGCCCTCGCCACCTCGAGAGAAGGAAAGGTGGGGAGGGCGAGGGGAGACGGTTGGCTCCTCTGCGTACAACTTCGCCGCTCTTCAATGGTTACGGCCACTGTGTACAAACCTATAATTCTGGGACTTCATTCAAGATTTTTAAAATACACAAGACCCTCGCCAGGAAATCCTGTTTTCTCTTTTCGTTTACGTTTTGTTGGTGGTGGTGGTAGGTGGTGGTGGTGGGGTTTTTGGGGTACGGGGATCAAACCTCGGGTCTCCACACCGAGCTGCACTTCCAGACTTCTCGTGTTGATTAGTCAAGAGACAGAGTCTCCTAAAGTCATGAAAATGTCCAGATCGGGCTCAGACTTGTAATCCTCCTGCCTCAGCTCTGGGATTACAGAGGAATGGCACCGCCCCGGGCTGGTAGGTTCAGAGCAGAGGGCTGATGGCTGTATTTGTTGAGTTTCGGCGAAGAAGTGGGCAGCCTTGGAGGGAAGGTGGTCCCCCCAGAGCTCCCTGCACAGGATGAGCCCAGCGCCCAGCTGCTCTGATGGGCCCGCGCCGCCCCAACCACCACTCTGATGCTCACCGCATGTTTTAAAGGCTGTGCATAGCGCGTGTCATCTCATTTTACCTTTGAAAACATCCAGCGTGGTCCGTGACAGACGTCACCACTCCTCAGGCGAGGAACCAAGGCCCCCAGGAGGGGGATTGCCAGTGTGTGCTGTCAATGTTTACGTGTTTAGAACTATCTTACGCTAACACGCACGTGGCCACGAACCCCTGAAAATCGCCCCTTGCTTGGAACGTACTCAGCCTGTCATTCTTGCTGCTTTCTGAGACAGCCCCGGAAGTCCTGGTGTCTGAGCGTCCTCACTCGGGGCAGTCAGGAACATGACCGAGGCGGCTGAACGCGGTCCGGCGGCAAGGCGGGCGCGCGCACACACGGCCACGCGTCCTCATCCGCCCCGGTCCCCGGTCCGGCCCTGTGTGGCCCCCAGCTCCCCTCCACGGTCACAGTGGCCACGAAGGCCCATGCTCCGGATGGACTCGGGACATCCGGGCGTTCGTGACAGCACGAGGCACCTGGGAGAGAGGACTTCCGGAGCTGCTCCCCAACGTCAGCAGGGCCGCGGGGCGAGTGTGCTCCAGGCCAGGTCAGGGGCTCTGAGAGAGCTCCGTGCCCCCGTATCTCCTACCGCAATGCTTTTTTGGAGACTGGGTTTCTCTCTGTAGACCAGGTGAGTCCTGAACTCACTGCGTGGCCCAGTCTGGCCTCAGCACAGGCAATCCTCCTGCCTCAGTCTCCCGAGTGCGGGGCTTACCACCGTGGGCCATCACGCCCAGCTCACCGCTTTAACCGCTGAGCTACACTCTGGGCCCTTGTGATACATTTTTTAATTTAAACTCTCACTGTAGTTGTCCATGAGGCCCCACACGAAGTGCAAGTAAGGCAGGAGGACGCAGGACCCCAGACCTGCACCCAGACACCTTGCTGCGGCTCCCAGTCCATGGAAGGAGGGCGCCTCTCCCAGAGGGGGCCAGCCTGGGATGCCCCACATCTACGACAGAGTCTGAGCCAGTTGTCCCCAGGACCCTTCCAGCTCTCGGGTCCTCTGTCCGGCTGCCACAGTGGCACCAAATGAGGAAGTGCCCCTGAGCTGTTGGGGCTGATTTCACAGGGCAACGGCAGGGCCACTATCTCCCAGGGTGGCAGACTTTTGGCCACCTCTTATCTGCCTGCAGAGGTGCCGTTACCCCTGGTGGCCATGGCCCTGGGGCCCATCACAGCTCCTGGAGGGACCCAGCAGAGCTTGAGCTGGAGGGCTGTGGGGTCCTGGGGAAGGTGGGACAGGCAGCCCCCTGGAACCACACGTCCTCGGGCTGCCCCACAGGGCCCATCTGCCACAGGTGCCTGGCCTTGTTTCTGGTGACACTCTCTCTGCCCTCCCTCCTCTCCTCTTCCTAAGAAGGAGACATCCTCAGGGGCTGGATCCGCCGCCCAAGCGGGTAACCCCAGCCCCCAGCTCAGTTCTGCAGGTCACAGATGTGCCCACAGTGGGGCCGGGCCAGCTGCTCTGATGAGGTCAGTAGCTCCAGCCTCGCCCAGCCTCAGACCCGGTCTCAAGCTCCCTGGTCTGCGGCAGAAGCCTGTGAACGGAAGTTGAGGAACAGAGGTCTGCGGTTGGGTCCGAGTATCCCTGGGGCTGAGTCTCCTTGTGATCTGAGTCTGTGGCTTGGGGGGCAGTGTCTTGGAAGGTATCACCCAATTACCTCAGGCTCTCCCCAGACTTTTCTGTTTACTTGTATTTAGAATTGAACCTGGGATCTTTGCACTGAACTACACCCCAGCCCCACCCCCCCCTTTTTTTGCATTTTCTTTTTAAATTTTGAGACAGAGTCTCACTTAGTCACCCAGACTCTGGCTTGAGATCCTCCTGCCTCCGCCTTCAAGAGTGCTGGGCTTACAGGCCTGTGCCACTGTACCTGACCCTTCCTTTTTGTGGTGCTGACAGTCACATCCTGGGTCTCGCACACGCCAGTCACATGCCCCCCTCCGAGCTCCACGCCCAGTCCTCTCCCGTCTGCCAGCCCATGGTGCCCACAGGAGTGAGCCCATGCGGAGAGCTCCAGGGTGTGGGCGGTGGGCACCCCAGGGGGTGGGAACCCTGGGGGGGCATCTAAGAGCTCCTCCGATTCCAAGGTCATTCCTCTGAGGCACGAGGCAGACTCTCAGCTGTGAGCTCCTGGGACAATCAAAGAGAAGAAAAATACCTCCAGCATACAACGCCACGGGGTGACCTTTCCTATTCCAAAAGAGAGAAAGGGAGGAAAGACAGCAATCAGACCAAAACCGGTTCTACACCCAGCAAGGCAGAGGTTAACGTCCAACATCTGGGGTAAACTGTGGCGGGGCGGGAGGCAAGGGCTCGGGCGGCCCCACCCCTACGGGGATGCAGCTGCCTCCATCCCCTCTGCTTCGGGCTCAATCTGCTGGCGGCCTGAAGCTTTTCTCAGCTGATGATCCGTGCCCCTGCCTCCCCCGAATTCTGGGGTCTCCTTTGCACCTTAGACCTCTCCTTCACGACTTATGCACGGCCCGTCCAGGGCCATGCTGCTGACCACCAGGGCCGACCTCTGGAATCCGGGTGGAAGCCTCCGTGACCCCACAGCTCTTGAACCCCACAAGCCTGTAAAGCCGGGACAACTTGGGTGTTGCCAAGATCCACCACCAGCTTGAGTAGTAGCCTGACCCCCTCGGGCCACGACTGCAGCAGCTTCTGAGTGCCCGGATGGCTGAACTCGGGGAGCTGATCTCTTCCCTCTTTGGCCCTGCAGGGAGCCCTGGGGTACTCTTCCCAGAGCAAAGTCCTCTCCATCACGTACTTGATAAAGGCTGAGATCCTGCTGGCTCCTGAGATCACCTCAAGGCCTGTTTTTTATTGTCCTGATTGCAAGTAATTAGCTTCTTTCCAAGAAAGCTGGAGGAATGGCTCACCGGTTAAAGCCAAGCGCTAAATACCTGATTTCGATTCCCCAGTACCACATAAGCCGGGCCTGGTGGCGCAGGCCTGTAATATCAGCACTCGGGAGGCTGAGACAGGAGGATTACTGTGAGTCCAAGACCAGCCTGGACTACAGAGTGAGTTCAGGACAGAGAGAGGCCCTGTCTCAAAAAAAAAAGAAGAAGAAAAAGAAAAAGACGAAAGAAAAAAGAGAAAGAAAGGGAAAATGAACCCTCCCAGGCTGACCTGATTTATCTGTGAGCTCCCCTGAGTCGCTACTGATGGGGCTTAACTTTCTTCCTCTGTAAAACAGGGCAACTGTAGGGGTTAAAGCGGCTGCAGGGAGACCCCACGCCACTGCCAGGCCGCACTGCGGCTGTTCGTCACACAACAGGGGCACGCTCCGCGGAGACCCTGCTGGCCCCACAGGCCATAGAGGAGGCATGGAGGGCAGGGCCACCTTGATGCCACCTGCCCAGGCTGGCAGGTGGTGAGCAGGCCTGAGCTGGAAGCCCGTTGCAGAGCCAGCCCCCAGACTTTCCAAAGCACCGTTGCTCACTTCCTGGTCATGCAAAAGAGGGCGGTTGGTCCCTTAGGGGAAAGAAGTTGCAAAAGGTGGGTCTGGGGCAGAGGAGGGAGGCTGCACACGCTGCCTTTTGAATGTCTGTGTCCACCCCCCACCTTCCCCCAGACTCTAACGGACTCAAGGCATGAGAGCCTGCTCTGCCTCCCAGAGAACCCAGACATCTATCGTACAAATAAGTTTCAGGGGTAAGGGGCGGAGCTTGGGAGTTAAAGTGTTTGCCCAGCAAGCACAAGGCCCTGGGTTCTATTTCCAGCACCACATAAGCCAGGCATGGTGGCACACGCCTGAAATCCCAATACTCGGGAGGCTGAGGCAGGAGGATCGCCACGTGTTCAAGGCCAGCCTGGGCTATGTAGTGGGTCAGGACCAGCCTGGACTACACAGTTAGGCATTGTCTCAAAAAATACACACACACACACACACACACACACACACACACACATTATATATATATATATATATATATATATATATATATATATATATATATATATTTGTTGTTGTTGTTGAGATATAAGCCACATACTATACGATTTACCCCTTCTGTGTGCTGGGACTGAGTCCTGGGCTCTCACACTAAGCTATTTCCCCAGCTCACTTTTCAGTTTTAAAATGTTAAGAGAGGGTCTTGCTCAGTTGCTAAGTTGCCCAAGCTGAGCTCAAATTTGTGATCCTCCTGCTTCAGCCTCCTTGGGTGCTGGGATTACAGGCCTTCACCACTGGGCCTGGCTAACTCACCTGTCTAAAGAGTGAGAAATCAATGATGTTTAGCGTATTACAACCATCTCCGTCATCAGTGTTAGCAAATGATCACCGCTCACAAGAGACCCCTCACCTGGGATCCCCCTGCCCTTCTCCCAGGCTGGGCCCGCCACAGCTGCCCCCACCCCGCTGCCGGCCTCTTCTGGACAGTTCGTGTGCAGCTGAGGAGCCACTAACTGCTGTCTCCTGTGGCTCTCATGGGTCAGATTAGAAATGGCGCTGTTTGGAAGGTGACTGGTCACGGGCGCTGTGCTTATCAGGGCACCCGTTCACGTGTGAGCTCATGCCCGTGCTAGGAGGAATGGCCTGGGGAGGCGGGTCACAGGTGTGGCCAGGAGGCGCGCTCCGCCCTGCTTCCTGGCTGCCCGGGGAGAGCCTTCTGCTCTGCTGCTCTGCCTCAGAGTCAGTAAATCATGGATGAATCCCTTAAAAGCTATGAGCCAGAACCAGGCATGGTGGTGCACACCTGTACTCCCAGCACTCAGGAGGCTGAAGCAGGAGGACAGCCCGGAGTTTGAGGCCCGCCTGGACCACACAGCTGCATTCAGGATCGGCCTGCACTACGGACACCCTGTCTCAAAAGCAAGACAATAGAAAAATAGGATCATGAGCCCAGCTCCTCCTCCTTGGGGTGTTGGGTATCCTGTGAATGTCGGGTATTTTGTCCCAGTGATGTGAAGGTGACAGAGACAACGAGGAACAGCTCTTTGCTGGTGAGGGGCTGGTGACCCAGTGGTCAGGTGACTTGTCTGTCCACGAGGGCAGAACTGAGCCTCCAACTGGGACCCTCTAATTCCACCAGCCTTCCAGTGGGGGCGTGGGCGGAGGAGACGCCCTAGGCTGAAGGAGTGGAGAGGACTGGCCCACCCGTGAGCACCCGCCCGCCTGCCAGGCAGTGACAGGTGCAACCAGGCCCCCCACCCGCGCTGCCGCAGCGGCCCTCAGTCGTGTTAGACACATGCACTCGCCACACATAGGCACACACAAGGACTCATGCACATACGTGTACACAAATGACCTCATTCACGTACATACATGCGCACGTGCATGTACACACAAGCACACCTGTGCGCTCACACATGGACACACACTCAATAACTGCACCGCCACACACACATGTGGGCACTCAAGCACACACATACACACACTCACACACACATGCACTCACCTTGTGGTCACACACCCACCAGCCAAACCCAGGCAAGGCAAGCAGCAGTTGCCCCTGGGGCAGAGCCTTTATTTTTCTAGGAATTTTTCATAAGTGACTGAAGTAAATCACCAGAAGAAGACTCCCCCGAAGGCTCGTCAGAACCCTTCTGGGGGCTGAGTGGGGCCCCAGGAGCGCGCACCCCGCACGCACGGGCTCCACGCCATCGGCAGCACCGCAGATGAAGAGAAAGAAAGAAAGAAAGGCGGCCAGTCGTGGTGACAGGAGCCCGTCATCCCGGCACTTCGGGAGGCTGAGGCAGGAGGATCGCAAACTCAGAACAAGCCTGGGCCAGGCTCCTGCAACGCAGCGGAGCGGCCTCATTCACCTTCGTCACCGGATCTGCGCCGGGTTCTGCAGAGTCACGATGACCTCGAGCAGCCAAGGTCTGGAGTCGACTCAGACCTGGAGGCGGCCACAGCCCGCAGGTGCCAGGGAGACAGGACTTCCAGCGCAGCTCGGGAAAGCGGCCGGGAGGATGCCGGAACAGGTGTGCCCACGCGGGGGCAGATTCTGAGGGGCTCACAGCAACGAGTCTTCTGCGGGAGTCGATTTTTAAAAATTGAAATATTCTCTGTGGCTTTCAGCCACGCCTCCGGTAAGTGGTCTGGGCAGGCACAGCCGCTGTGGGCCCGGCACAGAAAGGCTGAGAAAAGGATCCCAACCGGGCCGGGTTGCATATGCCGCAACCCCAGCCCTCCAGGAAGCCGAGGCAGGAGCATCACGAGTTCAAGACCAGTGTGGGCACCTTAGTGGATTAGCAGGACTCTATCTTAAAGTATTAAAAGAAGAAGAGGAAGAGGAGGAGGAAGGGTTGAGAGCGTAGCGCAACGTGCAGGGCCTAACCCTAGCACACGAGCACATGCACGCGTGCACAGGCCCACGCAAAGCGAAGGCTCCGATGGGATCACGGGATGGCGTTTGCGCCCCGCGTCTGCGCGCGGCCCGCGCGGTGCACCAGGTAGGGGTGGACGAAGGTCAGGAGGGTGGCGAGCAGCAGCAGCAGGTTCACCTGCGGGGGAGACGCCCGTCCAGTGAGTGGGAGCCGCGCCAGCCGGGGCAGGAGCCACGCCCCACTCCACTCGGTCCACCCGGGGACTCCTTTCCACCAGCTTCTGCAGTGCGGGGAGCGAGGCCCCCTCTCCACGCAGGTGTGGCCGTGAGGAACAGCACACCCACTCAGAACCGGGCATGGCGAGCCAGGCCTGTCACCCCAGCCCTCCGGGAGGCTGAGGCAGGAGGATCGCCAGTTCCAGGTCTGCCTGGGAGACTTAGCAACTTAGCGAGAGACTGTGTCAAAATCAAAACTAAGCTAAGGGGCTGGGGTGGGCCAGTGCTGAAGGCCCCGCGCCTGATTCCAGGACCACACCAGGAAAAACAGACTGGCAAGCTCAGAGAGCTTTGAGGGACCCACCCGCGGTCACTGCCCCAGGCTGGGAGGGCGGGAGGCTCCACCCTCGGGCTTCCCGGGTGCAGAGGGTGCCTTGGTACTCACGTAGAAGGGGTCGCCGCTCAGGGGGCCCCGGATGAGGGTGAAGAGGGGGAACTGCAGCAGGGACACCAGGGCCGACAGGGCCATGGCCAGGCCGAAGAGCTTCCCAAAGTGCTCCGGGGGGAAGCTGGGGAGACACGGGAAAGGGTCCCAGAGGGCTCCGAGGCCACCCGCCTCCAGCAGGGGCCTGTGACAGCCCCGGTGTCCAGCTTCCCCGCCCCACGCCCGCCCTCACCGCCCTGGGCCATAGGAGGGAGGCACAACAGTGCCAAGGCTGGGGGAGTCGGCACAGAAGTAAGGGCGAACAGGAGTTCAGCTGGAGGATACAGGCTGCGGAAAAGCTCACGTGGGCCAACGGTACCCGACTTGCCTGCCAGCTCCCTCGGATCGCCCGTGCCTGGCCCTCCCCCTGCGCCCCCCAGCCCAGCTGGGCACTCACGCGACCGTGAGGAAGGCGGCATTGCCCCCATACAGGAAGGAGCGGCTCGCCACTTGCAGGACGAAGGTGGCATACTGCAGAGGCAGCACGGGCACAGAGGCACAGAGCGCGAAGCCCAGGCACAGCAGGGACGTCAGGGCCAGCGAGGGCGCCGTGGCGCGGAGGGCGGCGGCCTGCGGGGAGCAGCCTGGGCCGGAGAGGGCAGAGAGGCTGCCGGAGGCCTGCCCGCCGGGGCTGGTGCTCTGGGCCCCCGGCAGCTGGCAGCCCTAGCCGGAGGCTTCCTCGGCGTCGGCTGGGCCCCTGCACCTGCACCCGTGTTCGGGGTCACCCTCGGCGCTCCTCCTCTCCTCCACCTGCTACTTCCTCTTCCTTGAGGTCCTGACTTAGAGTCAGCAGGCCCCAACTAATGTGGCACCAGGAGCCGGTTTCATAGAAGACAGCTTTTCCTGCCTGGAACTGGCCTCCAGGCCCCAGCTGCACCTCAGGCCAACAGGCCTTAGGGTCCCACAGGGAACACGCGACCTCCTGAGAATCTCAGGCCGCTGCTGACCCGACAGAAGGCGGAGCTCGGAGGTCACGGGGGTCACGGAGGTCACGGGGACAACGGGGGCCATGGTGGCAGCTATAACTCCCCACGAGTTCCGTGGCCGGTGCCCATCTGCTCTGAACGGACCGGGGGCCCCTGGCTTACACACCACTGTTCCCACGCCTTTCCCGGCACCACCCCCATCTTTACCCAAACAGGTAATGCACCTGCTCTGGGGGCCCCGGGAGCCCTGAGGTTTACAAAGGCCCCTTGGCAGGGAAGTCCCGTCCTGATACAGCAGTCAAAAGTTAAAATACCACAAGTTGCACGTGCGTTAAACAGACCCAGCCTACCCAATGCCACACTTTGCCTAGCGCCGAGGCTGGATCTGGAATGGGCCCCAAAACCTCATGTGACTCACTCATGGGGTTCACCATTCGCTTCCTGGGCTCTAGGAAGTGGGGCCTGGTGGGGAGGGGTGTCCCCGGGGCAGACCTGGCAGCAGCAACCGCTGCCCTCTGCTTCCCGTGCCATCCTGATGCAGGGGAGCGGCTGCCCTCCCCCAGGCCCCCCGGCCGTCTCCTACCCTCCACACACCCTCACCTGTCCCGCCCACCGCCTGCTGGTACTTCCGCCGGAACCGGTCCATGAGCAGCCCGTTCCACGGCGCGCACAGGACTCCAAAGAACTGCGCGATGGCGAAGGCGTTGGTGTAGGCGCTGACTGCGGAGGGCACAGGCATGGGGAGGAAATGCCAGGCCGCCTCCCCGCGCGCCCTCCCCGCCCGGCCCCCGCCCGCTCCAGGTGCGGCCAGCTCCCCACGCACCTGGCGTCGTGTCCTCCCCAGCCAGGCGGGTCAGCAGGGGGTTGAGCGTGCCAATGAACAGGTAGTGCCACAGCTGGGTCACCGACAGCCACACCACATGCCACGCGAAACGCTGGGAGAGGGCGGACTTCCGGAAAGAGCCGACCTCCGGCCGCGGCTGCCCTGGCCCCGGGCTCTCTGGTGCGGGAAGAGGGACAAGGCCAGGGGTGGCACCAGGGCCCGAGAGTCGCTCAACAGGACAGCCTCGGCCCAGGCGCCCCCCGCGTCTCTGTCGTCTCTGTCCCCAGGGGGCGCTTGGTGAGCTCCAGAGGCACTTCCGCTCCGCTGGTGAGGGACCCTCCTGTCCTTCTGCCTGCTGGCACCCGACCTGCACTCATCCTCTCCAGATCTTCCTCAGCCACAGTGGCAAAACGAAAGCTGAGAGGGCCCAGCTGGAGGTGACCCGCAGTGTCCCGGCACAGCCTGCTGTGGCCTGCTCCTCAAGGCCGCCTTCCCAGGGCACCGTCTTCCACGGGAATGTGCCCTGCACACCCTCCACTGCCCCCTCAGGACTGTGACTGCTCCCTACCCACGGTGACCACTAGACTCCTCTCCCTAACCAGGAAGGCTGGCTGGCCAGTTTTCTTCCTCTCTCTCTCTCTCTCTCTCTCTCTCTCTCTCTCTCTCTCTCCATTTTTTCTTTTTCTGGACTGGAGATCAAGCCTAGGGCCTTCCCCGTCAGCTACATCCTCAGCCCTTTTTCCACTTTAAGACAGGGTCTCATTAAGTCACTGAATTACCCAGGTTGGGCTCAGCCTCCTGGAGTGCCAGGATTACAAGTCGGCACCACGAGCCCTGGCTGATACAAGTCTAGGCTGGAGGCTCCAAGGTGCCTGGTGGCAGGCTTCATGGACCCTGATAAGTCCCATTTTCTCCTGATTCTCTGAGCTTCCCAGAGTCCTATTATCCTTGCTTTAAAAAAAATAACTTTTATTGTGCATATTTAAGATATACAATATGTCATGGGATACATATAGATAGTAAATGGTTACTATAGTGAGCAGATTAGCATACCCATCAGATCCCATCCTTACCCATTTTTTGTGCCAAGAATAGCTTCAAATCTGCTTCTGCCAAGTACGATACACTTTGATTAACCGCGGTCTCCGGAGGCGGCCGCCTATCTGCCCCTTGGCACCCTTGGGCTGGCACCCCCCACTCCTTCTCCACCTCCTAGTTCTGCTTCGCTGTAGCCAGCGGTGGTTTGTGGTTGCTCTGTTTTGGATCTCAGATGTCCCCAGATTCTCACATGTTGGAAGGTGACCAGCTCATGGGGGCGCTGTGCCCATCCGTGGACTCGGCCATGGGTGGGTTCAGGGCCAACTGTGTTGCTAGAAGGTGGGGCCTGGTGGGAGGTGTGGCTTGGAGGGAGGTGGGGCCTGTTGGGAGGTGGGCCCGTGGGTGGGGCCTGTTGGGAGGTGGGGCCTGTTGGGAGGCGGGCCAGTGGGTGTGGCTTGGAGGGAGGTGGGGCCTGTTGGGAGGTGGCCAGTGGGTGGGGCCTGGTGGGAGGTGGGGCCTGGTGGGAGGCGGGCCAGTGCGGGTGGCGCCTGGAGGGGTGTGTCCTTATCGCACAGCTTCCTGGCTGCCATGCAGTGACCCACTGGCTTCTGCCAGGCCCCTCCTGCCACGGAGCCTGCTGACCAGGGACTGCGCCCGTGGGAAACTGGACCAATCAAACTTCTCCTTTAAGATGCCAGGTATGTTGTCCCAGTAACAGGAAAGTGACCCATTCAGTGATATTTATAACCAAGAATCCAAAATAGACCGAGGGAGGAAGGAGGCAGAGTGGAGAGGGGACACCGAGAGGGGACAGACCCAGGACACCCACAGCAGTGGGCACAAGCAAGCCAGGCTGAGTCCCCTGGCCTCACAGGAGGGAGCAGGGCCAAGGGGCGGGAGAGGGACGGCAGAGGGGATGGAGGGATGAGAAAGAAAGAGGAAGAGAGAAGAGACCGACGTCCTGCCCTCCGTGGACACTCGGTACAGGGACGGGTCCGAGAAAGGCCACAGGTCCGGTCTCTGCTCAGCCTGAGCTGCTTCCAGAGGGGACGCGGGCGGGGGAGGGGCTCACCAGCCATCGAGGGCCGCAGCTCCCTGCTCTCCTGCTCAGCTGTGGTCACTTCCTTCCCAGTGTCACAGCCCCAGCACAGGCTGTGGAGACAAGAGCCCCGCAGCCCCAGTGAGGACTGTGCGCTGGACCCGAGGCACAGACCACAGGGAGCAACGCGGCAGCTCCACCGGGGACGTGAGGGGACAACGCACTGTCTCCCACTTCAGAACCAGAGGGGACAGTGTGGCACGCCCCACTGCAGACTTCAGGGAACAGTGCCTGCCGTGCTCCCCACTTCCTGAGCAACAGACCTGGAGCCCAGGCTGCCGCCTCGACCGGTCAAGTCAGAGCATCTGGGAGTGGCCACTAGGCTCCTACTTCTTCACTCTGAGCTCCATCCCTGGCTCCTTTCTAATTCTGCTTTTGAGACAGGGTCTCACTAAGTCACTAACTTGCTCAGGCTAGGCCTGAACTTGTGATCCTCCTGCCTCAGCCTCCCCGAGTGCCGGGACGACAGGCCTGCGCCACTGCCCAGCTAGGGCTTCTAGTATCCCGCAAGTCTGGAAGCTGTGACCTCCTGGCTGCAGGACCCGGCCCCAATGAGCCCTACTTGCCCTCATGGTCACATCTGGAAAGCAGAAGTTCGAAAACCTATCTGACAGGATTAGTATACAATGAGATCAAGATTAGTGGAGCCTCAAGACTGTCCTCCCTGTCCTCCTGGTAGCAGACTGGAGTGACCACGCCTCCCCTCAGCCGCCTCCCTTCATGGGCATGCCCTGGCTGAGCTGGCCTCAGAGCAGCACCCCACACATGGCAGAGCAAGTCCAGGGTCCCCGCTATTCTGCAGTGTCCCTGAACCCTGAAACAGAACAAGCTTGAGGCAGGGCCTGCTGACAGGTGACAGCCCTGCCACCCAGACATGTCTGTCACGGCAAACCCCTTGGGAGTGAGGCCATCCTGGACCAGCCGGCCCCCGTAACCCACCTGACAATCAATCCTAAGCCGCCCTGCCCAGACCATCCGAGTCTGGCCTAGGTCAGGAGAATGTGCCATTGACTCACAGGTTATAAAAACAACAAAGGCTTAGTGTTCTAGGCGACTGACCCTGGGATGATTTGTTACACAGCACAAGCTAGCTGATACATTCTTGTATCTATCATCAGCTCCCAGAATAAGTTTTCTCAGCCTCCTCTGCTCTGTTGCCTGCCTCCTACCTTAGATCAGAGGGGATGGTGGCCCACAGTCCTTACCCGTAACGGTAGTTGGGGGGCACTGGGTAGGGGATGTGCCCCTGGGGCATGAGAAAGAAAGTGCGTCCAACGTGCCAGGCACTGCAGACAGACAGGAAGATGAAGGAGGCTTGGAGGCTGATGCCTTGTTCATAAAGAAGCTACAGAAAAAGAGAGAAACCCGCGTAACCGCCACGTGTGTAGCAGCATTATGGCCAGGAGCAAAACGATGGCGCCAACCCGGTGTCTGCCGAGGGAGGAAAGGTGAAGGCGGTGTGGTATGTCCATTCAGTGGAATACTAGTCAGTCTTTCAAAAGGAAGGAAATTCTGACGCACGCTACAAAGTGAGTGAACTCTGGGAAGATTGTGTTAAATGCAACGAGACAGTCACAAAGTGCGACTCCTGTGTGATTCCGTGTACCCCAAGTTCCTAGGACAGACAGTTTCATCCAAAGCAGGATGCTGGTGCCGGGGTGCAGGGGAGAAGGAGGAAGGAGGAGTCTGTGCTAACAGAGTTCCAGCTCCCTACGACGACGAAGGGCCCCAAGGGCGGACAGCAGGGACGGCCGCATGGCGTCATGTGCTGGGGCCACTGAACTGTACACTTCAAAGTGCTGACGATCAAGCCAGGCGTAGTGGCCCAGGCCTGTGACCCCAGCCCTCTAGGGCTGAGGCAGGAGGACTGCGAGGTCCTGCTTAGCCTGGGCAACGTGGTAAGCTCTTGTCTCTAAATTTAAGGGGTGGGGGGGGGGCATGGAACTCAATGGGAAGGCCCTGGGTTCAATCCCAAATAGTGCAGAAAAAAAAAGTTAGATAAATGGAACATTTTGTTCTGCGTGTGCTCCAGGGGACACAGTCAGCGTGGGAGGTGGTGGCCGGACCTGGGTCTCCAGGGCTCATCATGTGGTGCCCACCCACCCTCTGGAGGCTGGCCATGGCCTCCCAGCCCCACATTCCCTCAGCCCTGACCCAGTGGGAGCAGGGGGTCGTCCTCTCCCCGCCCCACAGCCTTGTGGACCTCCCCGTCCCAGCAAAGTCCCTCTGTTCAAACACATTTATACACAAGAACCCAACCTGCAGAACGTATTTTCCCTCTGTACCATGACATCACGGGGAGCCCAAAGTTCAACACCCAACTTTGAAAACCAGTGATCTAGCATGCAACTTGTTTCTCTCTCTCTCTCTCTCTCTCTCTCTCTCTCTCTCTCTCTCTCTCTCTCTCTCTCTCTCTCTCTCTCTCTCCCTCCTTCCACAGTGGACACCAAGCCCAGGCCCCTCACCCAGAGCTATTTCCCCATCTCATTTTTCTTTTTGATCTGGAGACAGGGTCTCACCAAGTTGCTAAGTTGCCCAGGCGACGCACCTGCCTCAGCCTCCCCACCAGGGGGGAGGACAGGCCCGAGCTCCCACCTCTGGCTCTAACCTTGATGAGCAGGAAGACGGCAGAGGAGGAGTCAAACGCTCCGTTGTACAGGGTGATGATGGTGGAACGATGTCTGCCAAACAGGTTCCCGACCTGGGAAGATGCGGCCGGGACACCACTGACTCCCAAGCAGGCGCCTCCCGGCCCGCCACCGCCAACCCCACGGGCCGCCAGCCACACCTGCAGGTTGGTGATGAGAAACAGAATGCCTCCCACAGAGAGCGCGGGCATGGCCAGGAAGAGCAGCAGGGCGGAGCCTGGAAAGGCAGGGCGGGCAGTGGGAAAAGCAGGGGCGCCTGCTGGCGGCGGGGGCAGGCCCACAGGGACTTCACACTGGGCTCTGCACCCCCAGCCCAGTTTTATTTTTGATGTTGACTCCCTAAGCTGCCTAGTGGCCCAGGCAGGGCTGGAACTTGCAGTCCTCCTGCCTCGGCCTCCCAGAGGGCTGGGACAGAGCCCCAGTTCTCAGCAGGCCTCCGAGGGCAGGGAGCGTTGGCGAGGCCCTCCTGGAGAGCTGCCAGGCTGACCTGAGGCAGGCCCCACGGCCACAAAATAACCAAACAAGGGTTGGCAGCTTCTACCATATAAGTACGGGTATTTTCAAAACTCTCAGCCAGGTTATCATTTTTAATGAGAGAGAATTTTAACACAGAAAAGGATACAATCTGTGGCTTTCTAAACTTTCGTTTTGTGGGTTTGCGTGTGTGCATTTGGTTCTGAGGATTGAGCCCAGCGCCTTCACACTAGGCTACACTCTCCGGTTCATTTTTTAAATGAACTAGTCCCACTAGTTTGGTAAGTCGCCCAGGCTGGGCGCAACCTTGCCATCTTCCAGCCTCGGCCTCCGGGAATGCCGACACCCAGCCTGCGTGGGGACCAGGTCCGGCTCGCGTCCTGGGATCAGTTCTCCCTGAAGCCATGCCTTCGCCGTGGGCTCCCACAGTAAGCGGGGCCGTGACAGTCTCCACCGAGCAGCATGAAGTGTCCCTGAGCAAGGACCTTCATGGGGCCCAGCCAAGGGCCCCCCGCACCCCAAGACCTGTGCACCAGCCCGGCCCGGCAGCCCACAGGCCGCGCCCACCCACCTGCGGAGGTGAAGGCAATGGCCAGCGTGGCACTGGTGTACAGAACTCTGAAACACAGAACAGAGGAATCCTGTGGAGAGCGGTGACCCTGGGCAGGCGGAGCCGCCGGGCGCCTGACCTGGGAGTCACCCGGGCACTGGGGGAGTGCCAGCTCTGAGAAGGCCAGTGAGACCGACCAGAGGCGCCCCAGGCTCCCACTGAGGGCCAAAGCCAGGCGGGGAAGCCGGGGCGCTGAGCCCAGTGCAGACACAACTGGCCCGTCCTCGCCGGGCACAGCAGGCAGAGCCGGCTCTCCCACCCCAAGTCCCAGGACGCCAGCCCCCTGGCAACAGGCTCAGTCCTGCCAGCAAATCCCTCCTCCTGGGGACTCCGGCAAGGTGCAACCACAGTACCTTTTTTTCATTCTGGGGGCAAAGCTGGAGCCTGCCACGGGGCCACACCTCCAGCCCCCTTCCCATACTTATTTTGAGACAGGGTCTCGCCAAGTCACACCATGGCCCAGGATGCCTGGGCCTCCCGGGGATGAGGGGTGTACACCCACGCGTGGCCTCGGTGGCCCCTGCAGTGAGGGGACCGGGCCAGGCCCAGGTGGGCTGCAGCTGGAGTCCTGGACCCCCGAGCACCTGACCTGCCATCTGGGACTTTGCTACCATTTTTTAAAATATTAAAATGAAAACCATTTTATATGTTCGTGCCCAAGACAGCTCCTTGGCACTCAAGAAAACCAGAGTGAGAAAACCCTGCACAGTGGTGGGCTGGAGAGACGTGGGCGGGCGCAGAGCAGGAGACCCGGCAGGGACAGAGCGTCTCCCGCACACGTCCAAATCACCCACACCGCGAGAGAAAGGGGAGAGTGAGGGGGACGGAGCACAGGCCCCGCGGGGGGCCAGGTGGGGACAGGACCCCGGGGCAGGTAGGACCACCCCAGACTGTGTGGCGTCCAGGAAGCCCGCCTGGCTTCTTTGGGGGCCAGCGGGCAAGGCAGGCATGCTGCGGTGAGCCAGGGGAAGGAGGGCAGGAGAGGCAAGGGGCAGGGCCAGCCGGACACGCAGCCCACCCGGCTCCAGCCAGTTGCCCACTTCCTGAGTGTCTGCCTGAGATTCCGCTTACCTCGGGGGTTTTGGGGTTTCTTTATTTGCGTCTTACCGGCCTGGGCCCTGGCCCTGGGGCCTCTGCAACAAGCCGGTCCGCAGCCCTTTTCTTTAGTTTATTTTGAGACTGGGTCTCACCAAGTTGCCCAGGCCGGGCTGGAACTTGCAGGCCTCCCGCCCCAGCCACCCAGAGTGCTGGGATGACAGGCCTGCAGCACCAGCCTGGTGGAAGTCCCCTCCCCTGTCCCGACTTACACAGCAATGAGACGGGCCGCCGTGGTCTTGAAGCGGTCAAAGATGTAGCCCGTGGGGAAGGTCATAAAGTTGTTCATAAAGGAAGCCAGGGTGAAGATGAGGGAGAATTGCGCGTCCTGCGCCTTGCAGTCTGCAGGGCAGAACAGCGAGTGCGGGCGGCTGGGGCCAGGGCCGGCCCTGCGCCTCTCGCACCGCCTCTCGCACCGGGGTCCGCCTGGCGGCCTGGCCCGAGTCCCCGAGAAGTGGGCTGTCCCTTAGGCCCCTGGGGCCAGTTCCTCTCCTCGGGCACCTCCCCCACAAAGAGACAAAACATCACCAAAGCATCAACATTAACACAGCAGTTTTTCATCCCACCTGGTGGCCCAGGGCTGTCATCCCAGAAAGCTGGGAGGCTGAGGCAGGAGAATTGTAAGTCTGAACACAGCCTTGGCAACTCAGGGAGACCCTGTCTCAAACTCAAGAGCCCAACCCCACAAATAAACATATAGCACGAAAAATAATGAAATAAAACAGTAGCTCTTAAGAAACATTGCAGCTTCAGGACATGGAAGTTACTTAACTCTTTTTCCTCCCAGAAAAAAATTCCTCAGGGCTTAGATAGGAGGAGGCTGGAATCCCCTCACATCCCCCCACCCACAGCCCCTGGGCCCACAGGCTGCACCCCTCCTACGGGCCCGGAGGGGCCCCGGCTCAGGAAATACACACTGAAGCACAGCGAGCTGGTTGACTGGTTGGTTGCCCTGTTGTGGTACTGGGGACTAGGACTTCTCACTGAGCTACAGACCAAGTCCTTCTCTTGCATTTTGAGACCAGGTCTTGCTAAGTCACTAAACTGCCCAGACTCAGACTGGGCTTGAACTTGTGATCCTCCTCACTCAGCCTCCCAGTGTGCTGGGATGACAGGATATATATACAGTGTGGTTTTTTATGTTTGTTTGTTTGTTTTTCCTTGAGACAGGGTCTGGCTCTGTAGTCCAGGCTGCTCCTGAACTCACTCTGCAGCCCAGGCTGGCCTTGAATTCATGGCAATCCTCCTGCCTCAGCCTCCCGAACGCTAGGATTACAGGCATGTGCCACCATGCCCAGATTACCACACAGCTATATTTTAAGATAGCCCACCAAGTGGGCCAATGGGTCAGCCAGGCAGCTACCAGAACACACGCCCGAGATAACCCATCTTCAGGGCAGCCCCAAGTCCTCCCGTCTCCACTCGGGGAACTCCTTAGACCCTGTCCTGTGACTGGGTGACACTCTACTGTGGACAGAAGCTGGAGTCCTCCCTACCCCCCACCCCCAGCCTCCATGACCCTTACCAGCCTGCTGGGTGGCGTTCTGCAGAGGCCCAGCGCCTGGGTCGCACAGCTCCTTAAAGTAACCCTCTACTTTAAAGACAAACACCAGCGAGGTCCAGCCGAAGAGGACGCCAGCGAAGCCCAGGCACTCCAGCAGGCCGGTCACCAGGGTGGCCCTGTGCAGGAGCGGGGCCCCACCTGCCATGGCTCAGCTGGGGCAGACCCTCAGACCGCCGTGTGTCCTCCGGACCGACCGCAGCAGCTGCGGTGCCCAGCGTCGGGCGCCAGGAGATTCCTCCCGTCCACAAGGCCGCCTTTCAGAGGGCTGGGCTGCAGCTGCGACAGACCCAGGCAGGAGCCATCAGGGGTGGCTCCTCGGGCCTGGAAAGCGGGCAGCCGCTGCTGGGAGCAGGTCACATGACACGGAGTGGTGGAACGGGTGAAACGGAACTTTAAAAATTAGATTCTTGCCCGGCCCAGTGGCTCAGCCAGGTCGTCTGGCACTCTGGGAGGCTGAGGAGGGACAATCAGGAGCTGGAGCCCAGCCTGGGTTCCTTGGTGACTTAGCTACTGTGTCAAAGTCAACAGCAAAAATGGGCTGGCCACGCAGCTCAGAGCGAAGGCCCCGGGCTCCACATCCTGTTAGACCCTTCTTCAGGCCTGGGGCGGAAACCACCAGCCCTGGTCTCCTCCACTCACAGGGGACGTGCAGGGCGGCACCAGTGGCCACCGTGTCCGTGTCACCCCCTAGGCACCGGAGGGAGGGGCCGGGACCAGGGCAGGACAGAACACGCCTGGGTATCGCCTGTCACTGTACCTTTCCGGGGAAAGGCTCCTGCACGCGCCGACCCAGGAGACATGGACCTGGGGCCGTCTGCCCCTCCTGCTCCCGGAGCTGGCTGTGAGAAAATCCTTTCTCCTTTTTACACCAAAATAAACAGCCTCTTTTGATTGGTCAGCGGCGCCTGGTGAATGCGTATGAGCGTGTGGACCCGAGCATCCGGTGACAGCTGGATGGGGGTCTTTGTGGGGAGGGCAGGGCAGTCCAAAAATCAGGGTGGGAAGGCTAGAGTGCAGGCCAGACAAGCCAGGCCCAGGGTTTATTTCCAGGGGGGAAGAAAAAATCCTGAAGCAAACAACATTCACAAACTCTCCCATTCACCAAGTTTGGGTAACACAGTCAGGCCCAGGGGCTCAGAGCCGTCCCAGCACTCTGGAAGGCCGAGGCAGGAGGATCCCAAGTTTGAGACTTTCCTGAGCTAACTTTGAAAAACCCCATCTCAAAAGCAAGCTCAGAACGGGGCAAGGAGTCAGCTCACTGGGCTCCATCCCCAGTCCCACCAAAACATACAAATTAGATTGAGTAACAAGCGGTGTAGTAGATAAGGCGGTCTTCGCGCACACAACCTCGGCTGGCCAGAGAAAGGACCCGCCCAGCCCACGCCCGGGACAGCTGGAGGGCAGGAGGGCGGCCCTGCGGCCTGGCGCGTCTGCAGCTGCCTCACCTGGACCCCGGCGGGGTCCCGAGTGTCCTCCTGTCCGCACTGGCCCGGCCCACGCCACACGCTGCCTCCCACGTTCCCGCCGCCGCCGCCGCGTCCTACCTGGGCCGGGCTCTGCCTCCCAGGGACCGAGATTCCCGCCCGCCCGGGGCCAGAGGATTCGAGCACATTTGGTCCCGCCTGACCGACTGCCCGGAAGGGTCGGGGACCGCCCCGTCCCCATCTCTTCCTCCTCCGACCCCGCCCCCTGCGTTCCCGCCGCCTCCCTCCGGGACCCTCTGGCGCCAACTCTCTCTCCCTCTCTCTCTCTGTGGGGGGAGGGTATTGGTATCCAGCACAAGGTCTTAACACAGAGCCACATCGCAGCCCATTATGATTTTTGATTCTGAGATAGGGTGTTATTCAGGCATTAACGTCCCCGGCTGGGCTCTAGCTTGCGATGGCTCAGGGCCACCGGGCTGGCTTCTCCCCGGCTCGCCTGGCGTTTGATACTGCCCCACTAGCCCGGTCTGGGGGAATCCCAGCACTCTGGGAAGCTGAGGCAGGAGGATCTCGAGTTCCAGCCCAGCCTGTGTAACGTACTGACCTAGCGAGACCCTTGTCCCAAAATAAAGAAAGAGCTGGGGTATAGCTCAGTGGAAGACCCTGGTTCGATCCTCAGTACCATTAAAAAAAAAAAGTGCCCACGCACAGGTCCCACGTGGCTCCCAGAGCCAGCAGCAGAGGGCAGACAGCCCCACCCACCACAGATCACCCCCCTTCCCTCCACCTCCCACTACCGTGGACAGTAGATACCCGGGCACCTGCCCAGCCAGCACTCCGGCACCTCCTCCCGGAGCCAGGACCACGGAGTGAGGACAGACAGCTCACCCGTGGGACCCACCGATCTCCTGCCGGCCCTCCGATGCCTGCAGCCCCAGCCCAGACTCTGGGAGCTTCTGCACAGCCGCGCTGATGAACAATTCAGCCCTTGCCCCATTCCCTGTCCAACAAAGGCTGTCTAATTGCCTGTGGGGTTGTGGTCCTGGCAGCTGGCCGCCAGCCCAGAGCCCCCTGCCAGTGCCCACCTTCGCCTGCAGCGGAGGGGGTGGGGCGCTTCTGGTCATGAGTACAGCCTGGCCCCCTTCAGGGACTCAGGCAATCCCAAGCCCACCCCTCTTTCTAGAGAGAAAGCAGGGCCAGGCATGGCTGCGCAGGTCTGTGACCCCAGCATGCTGGGAGGCAGAGGCAGGAGGGTGGCCAGTTGGAGCCCGGCCTTGACAACGTAGCCAGACCCCATCTCAAGAGTGCTGGGGGAGCCAGGCCCATGACACAGGCCTCGAATCCCAGCACTTGGGGAGGCTGAGGCAGGAGGATCACACACTCAAATCCAGTTGGAGCATATGAGTGACTTAGTGAGGCCCAGTGTCAAAATCAAAAATTAAGACAATAGGATGAAGATACAGGTCAAAGTGAAGGCCCCTGACCCAATACCCAGTACCACAAAGCCAGGGGTAGGGGTGCTGGGATGTAACTCAGCGCAAACCCCTGGGGTTCACTTTTCCTGCCCTGTAACATATAAATAATTAGATAAAGAGAACAGAGGTTAGGCTAGGGGAAGACTGGAATCAGGAAGTGTTTTCCAGATGTCAACAAGACACAAAAACACCCGGTGGCCTCAACCCTGGAGGAGGGGCACTGCTCTCTGACCGCTCCCTGGCTGCCCCTGCGGGGCAAGGATGGGAATCTCCTAGCACAGGCTTGTCCTAAGAGACGCCAGAGGCGAGGGGTCCCACGTGGAGGGGTGTGGCAGCAGGCTACAGGGCAGTGGGGTCCCACCCTGCCAGGGGTGCCACCTTGGGAAAGACCTCCCAGGTCCCCGCCTGGTCCCCAAGCCTGCGCTCCTAATGCCGCCATCTGGGCGCTTTGTTCTGTTTCTTTGGCTGGGGTCACACTGAAGGGTCCCCAGCCCGACTGGATTTTCATTTGGAGAATCTCCTTGGTGTCCATGGACAATCGCAGAGGCGGGAGCTTTCCCCAAGGAAGAAGCTGTGACAATCGTCCCTCTTCCTTCCTTTTACACCGTTGGAGTTCCCGCTGGCCCTTCCACATCCGGGTGGGTGCTCTTCTCTCATTGGTCAGCCCACAAAGCCCTCACGCTCGAATCCACACCAGTTCCTGATCCCCAATCTAGGCATGGTCCCCAAATCCTAGTCTTAATGGAGGTGAGGTTCCTGTTCCCCTTAAATTGACATAATCCCGTCAACGGCCACGCCCTTCTCTGAGCTTCCCTCTGCCTGTAACACTGGCACCAAGTTGTTGTAGAGATTAAAGAAAATGCCAGAAAGTCGTCCAGTTAGTGCGCTCACCAGGCATTACCCACAGCTCTCGGTGTCATCGACGAGTATTCCGTTGCGAGAAACCAACAGAAAACCAAATCAGAAAGAGAAAATGAAGTAACATATGAGAAGGGTGGCAAAGGGTGCAGGGTCGTTTTTTCCTTTTCTTTGTCACGGGTAGCTGTCCCATGAAGGTCCGATAATCATAGATGGAGGAGGCCACTTACAACGAGGATAGTTTCATTTTGAAAACAAAAATCAAGTGGTAAAAGCTTCCACTGACTGGAGGGGGCCCTGAGCAGCATCACCCCCTGTGTGTGTGTGTGTGTGTGTGTGTGTGTGTGTGTGTGTGTGTGTGCTCTTTTTTATGCAAGGTCTCATTCTGTAACTCAGGCTGGCCTTGAACTTACTACCGGGCCCAGGTTGGCCTCGAACTCGGGGTCCTCCTGCCTCAGCCACCCTCCCAAGGGCTAGGATTACAGTGAGCCTAACCTTACAAACATACTGATCACTGGGGTGGATCAGCTCCGTCACCTGCCTCTAGAGTCCTCGCCTGCAGGCTTGTCCCTGGGGATCCCCAAGATGCTCTGCAGTGTCATCTGGAGGTCGGGGCCACTGTGAGTCTGGGCTTCTGTGCCATGCATGACCTGTGGAAGGAAGTCCAGTCCAAAGGGGGCCCGTGAGCCGGACGCCTCTGGGGCCTCCCGGCAGGCTCAGGGCAGTCCTGGCAAGGGCAGGTCCCACCATGCGAGCCCACGCAGGGAGGGGACCTGTTTCTCCTCATAGAGGATGATCTGGAAGGGCTCCCACGCAGCACTGGCTGGCCAGGTCAGATGGGACCTTGCTAAGTCATTAAACCTGACTCAAATTTGTGATCCTCCTGTCTCAGCTTCCCAGAGTAATGGGATCACAGGCCTGCACCACCGGGCCCAGCCACCAATTAAAACTTTAAGGCAGAGAACTTTAGCAGAGGTCTTCGTGCACGCCTGGCACCGCCGATGCAGAGACCACATGTAGGAGGACTGCTGCTCACCCGCTTGGGACCAGGAAGCAGAGAGAAGGGAGGGGCCATGAGAGAGGAGGGCCCTTCCAAGCCCCGCCCCTGCCCCCTCCTAAGCCCCGCCCACCCTGGCTCCTCCCCCAGGCCTAGGACTTCTCAGATGAATTCACTGATGAGCTCAGCCTCCTGTGATCTGATAACCTTCCAAACACAGCAGACTTTTGGGGGACATTTCAGGTTTAAACCACAACAGTTTCCCATCCTGCACAGGGCAGGGATCCCTGGGTGTGGGGGGGGGGGGGGTTGAGTTAGAAATGAGAGCCCCAGGTCCCCAAAACCTGGCTTCTGAGTCTTCTGGTGCCTCCCCACCTCCCTCCCCCTTCCGGCCCTCCAGTCGCCCTTTCTGGGCAACTTCACTTCCTCATGCGCTACCCCAAACGACCCCAAGCCATCGCGATGCGTGCTTGTCACCCCCGCAACTCCGGAGGCTGAGGCAGGGTGATCGCAAGTTCAAGCCCAGCCTGTTAGGTCAGGGATGGAGCGTTTGCCTACCACGTGTGACTCCGGAGAGCTGAGCGGCTCCAGGAAGGAGTGTAGCAAGCATCAGCGACAGCTGGGACTCACCAGGCACAGGCATGTGTTTGGGGCCACGGCCCATTGCTGGAGGCTCGCGGCCAGATGTCCCCGAAGGCCCACATCTTGGAGGCTTGGTCCCAGGCCGGCGTTGTCAAGAGGTGCTGCCGACCTCTGGTAAGAAGAGGGGCCCGGTGGGATGTCCTGCCGTCCTGCCCATCACCCCTCCTGAGGTGTCTGCCTGGTCACTGATGGGAGCCAGAGCAAACCTTCCACCTGTGTGAGCCCAGGGCCGGGAGCGGATGCATTCCCACGTGCCACGCCACAGCCCCCCTGGCTTCCTGTCTCTCTGGATTTCACAACCATCCTGGGGGAGCCTGAGGGAGGGGGGACTCCCAGGCCTGCGGAGGTAGAAGTTGAGGCACTCTGGGCTCCACCCATCTCTCTTTCTGTGTGTGTGTGTGTGTCTGTGTGTGTGTGTGTGTGTCTGTGTGTGTCCAGGACCTTCACAGTCCTCTGACCCCCCAGCCCATTTTTACTTTTATTTTAGATAGAGTCTCGCCAAGTTGCTAAGTTGCACAGGCTGGGCTCCAACTCCCTCCCTCCTGCCTCAGCCTCCCCGGGTACTGGGGTGACAGCCAGCCCTGCATCACTGGCCCGGCTCCGCTGACGTCCTCAGCCGTGTTCTCCGCGGCCCTGCCCAGGCGCCCGTCTAGGGCTAGACCACCAGCTGTGGAAATGCGTCGACCGGTGTATCAACTGGTAGCAACGGATTGAGGGTGGGTGGGCCTTTCAGGCGTCCCTGATGAGCCGAGCGAGCAGCGGCAGCGGCCCTGACCCACGATCCAAGCCCTCAGGAGGCTGAGGCAGGAAAACAGCACGATCCAGCCAGCGGCGGCAACTTAGGCCTTGTGAGACCGCTAAGGGGGTAAAGCCTACACTAGAAGTGGGCTGAGGACATAGTGTGAAAGCCCTGGGCTCAACCCCCAGGAGGGGGGCCAACAACGCCCTGAAAGTTACAAGAAAAGAGAAGGAAACAGGAAGTGGTTGGGGTCAGGGGAATATTTTGTTTATATTACGGGAAAGCCGAGGGGGAGACTGGAACGTTCCATGGCTGAAGGTCCCCGGGGTGGGAAGGAGGGATTTTGGGAGGAGGAGCCAGAGGAGGGGAAAGAGGGGACAGGGAGCCTGCGCTCCCCAGGGGAGGGAGGGGAGACAGGGCCGGACAGTGTCCTCTAAGGCCCGCCCACCCTCCTCTCTGCCCTCCAGCTTGTAGTGAAACTAGGGATCTATGGCGCTGCCCAGTGGAACAGGCCTGTAATCCCTGCACTCTGGGAGGCTGAGGCAGGAGGACTGCAGGCTCAGACCCAACCCCGGCGACTTATGGGGAGACCGTATCTCAAAATCAAAGCTAAAAATAGGATGGAGATCTATCTCACTGCCAGGGCAGAAGCAGGAGCCCAGGGTCCAGCCTGGCCCGGAGCTTCCTACTGGACCATCCCAAACACCTCTCCTTCCCAGAGCCTCTGTGCCCCGCTGAAACCCTGGGAGGACGGGAGGGCCCCCTAGGAACCCCTGCTTAGAAGCCGAGGTACCCTAACTGTTGACCAGCAGATCCAGGGGAGGAGGGGCTCTTACAGATCAGGTAGTTCTCCTAGATGGCTGCAAGCCAGAAAGCAGGTTGTCACTGCCCTCAGAGACAGAGCCCGTCCTGCAGAGACCACCCCGTCGCCAACCGCTGTGCTGGGCTTTGTCTACTGGGGACTGAGCCGTGGTCTTTGCACTGGTCTACATCCTCAGCTCCCCTAACCGCCTCTTTTTTTGATTTTGAGACAGATTTTCACTCTCAGTTGGGCTCAAACTTGAAATCCTGTCCCAGCCTCCCAGAGTGCTAGGGAGCTCTGCACCACCACAACCGCCGTCCTCCAAGCCTTACCACCAACAAACCAAACTCTGGCCCCTTGAGACTGAACCAACTCGGGGCATGAGGTATTGCAGTAGGCCTCAAATGCTCCCTTCTCCAACAGGAAAACACTTTTCTGGGCACCCAAGATGGCAGCAGGAAGGTCACCCATTCACCGAGTGTCACGTGAGGGCCAGGTGTAGGGTCCAGAGCTGCGCACACGGGGTACACCGAGCCCTCCCGCCACACCGGGCGCAGTCGGCCTTCCGTGGTTCCATGGCCTCGGATTCAACCAGGTGCAGATCAAAACTATTCAGTGAAAAGCTGCACCAAGACTGAACACGTACACACTGCTTTCACTGTCACTGTCCCCTAAATAATGCATTCTAGTATTATTTACATAGCATTTACATCTTATTAGGTATTATGAATAATCTAGAAAGGGTACATAGCGTATAAGACAGGTGTGTGGGGTTAAATGCAAATACCCTGCCTATGTCATTGTGGATGAGCCCAATGTCCCAGCCTCCAGTCCGCGTGCAGGCCACAGTGGGCACCAGCATACAGGCCTGGTAGGAACCGGGCCGCATGCCAGCGAGGGACGGGTCACCAGGGCTTGCTGTGGCTCCCCTTCCCTCCCTTGGCTGTGAGCGTCGCCGCCGCTGCAGCGGGGGCCTGCCCTAGGAGCCCAGCCCTGCCATGAACTGGGAGCAGGGCATCCAGGCCAGTGTGGGACAAGCTGGGGTGCAGCTGGGAGGTGATGCTGGCACCTTCCCACTCACCCCAGCCACAGAAAAACTGGCCTCTTGTGCCAAAAGGTTGGGTGGGGACCGCTTACCTGAGGAACCTGAACGTGGCAGACTTCGGTGTCCTGAGGGAGGGACGGCCTGGGACCGCTTCTCCAGGGACCCCGAAGGACGACTGCGATGAGTCAGGGCTCCGAGCCACTCACAAGGTGGGATGTGGCCAGAGCCGGGCGGGAGGCAGGCCGGCCTCCACCTCAGCAGCGGGCTCCCAGCATCCCACTGGGGCGGCCCTCCGTGCCAGGTCCCACACCCGGGAAGCCTCCCTACACCCTGTCTGCTCCTACCCCGCAGAGCCCTGTCCTGGCACACGCTTGCCCGCCCCCAGGCACGGTCCCTTCCCTGCTCTCCGCCCAAGGAGTTTAACAGTGATCAGGTCAAGAGGAAATGACCCACACTAGACAAACTCACGAGAGGCAGATGGATGAACCCACGGTGCCCTTTATTACTGTACACGGAGGAAGGAAATCAGCCAGCAGCCGGGAATCCCAAGGCTGATAGTCAGCACGACGTCTTTCTGGAAGGGTGGACTGCAGGGAAAGGACATCGAAGCCAGCAGGTTCTCGGGTTGGTAATAGTCACAGCGGGAGAGCTGGTGAGGTGGCGCCCAGTGAGGCCTGCCAACCCGTGGCCCCTCCTCGGGCCCTTCCTGGACCCTCGGTTGGGCCCCCTGCGCGGTGCAGCCACGGCGATCGGGGCTGGCTCTTTGTTCCTTTCTGCAGCTGGAGAGAACAGGGGCGCAGTCCCCAGGAGACCAGGGCAGCAGGGAGTGCGGGCCGGCTGTGGCTGGCTGCCCAGCGGGTCAGGCCGTGGTGGTGGCCGTGCTGGCACCCTGGCGAGGTCACTCCCAGCCCCGAGCCCTCAGGCACCTTGGCGTGGCCAGCTGCGGATTCCGCAAGCAAGCGCGCACCCCGCCCAGAGCCAGGTCCTGCGTCTGTTACGCGATCAATGCTTGTTAGCAGTGATTAATAATTCAGTTCACAGATCCAGACGGCCAGAGACGCAGACAATCAGCCGAGACCATCCGGAGCCAGAGAGCGCGAAGCTAGCACACAAAATCAAAATGGCTTTCCTCAGGTGCCGGAGCCCTGCCTCAGACCGGTGCTTTCATATTCCATGTGTTTATTAATTTATTTCTCTGTGTGTGGTACTAGGGACAGAGCCCAGGGCTTCCACACTGAACTACATCCCAGCCCTGTTTTGATTTTGATGTTGAGAAAGGGTTTCCCTGGGTAGCTAAATTGCACAGGCTGGACTTGTAACCCTCCTGCCTCGGCCTCCCAGAGTGCACGGATTACAGGCCTGCTTATCAGGCCGTCAGCCCGTTTTCTGGTCACATAGCAGCTGCATACAGTATGGCATCCGGTGATAGGCCACAGCTCAGGCCACACCCACCTGCCACGCCCCCACCGTCCCCCAGCACCGCCCCGGTTCTCAGGGCAGTTCTACTTTCAGGTTGACTCTGTCTTATTTTCCACAAATGAAATCGAAAGGCCCGTGCGGCCCCTGTCCTTCTGTGTCTGGTTTATTCCACTTAAAACAGCTGTCACCCGGCTCCATCCACGTTTCTGTAAATAACAGAATTCCTTTTTTTTTTAGTGACTGAAACCAGCTTCCTATCCTTTAGTTTTCACAGGAGGCTGAGGGAGAGTGTGTTTGGAAACACAGGCGCCAGCCAGGAGCAGTGGCACAGACCTGTCGTCCCAGCGCTCTGGGAGGCTGAGGCAGGAAGATGGCAAAGTGTGAAGGCCCTGGGTTCAGCCTCTATTATCACGAAAGAAAGAAAGGAAGGAAGGAAGGAAGGAAGAAAGAAAGAAAGAAACCAAGGGAGGAAATGACAGCTGCCATAGGCCAGTCACTGTCGCGTGGCGCAGATCAGCTGCGTGTGGAACCGACTGCTTGGCCCCCTCCTCCCCCTCGAACCCCATTGGGTCCCCCAGCCAGAGCCACTGAAAGCCAAACCCTGGCCGGCCGAGGCGGCGCCCAGCAGAGCCACACACCACCGTGTGACCAAGTCCACCAACATGTTAACCCCAAAGAAGAGAGCACATAGTTCCCCCCAAAACTGGTGCAAGGATGGCAGCTTTATCCAGAACGGTCTTATCCTGGGGCAGACTGACGCCCACCTGTCACAGTACAGATCAGCACGTTGCCCTGTCCACAACGCCGGGTCCTACCCCACAGCCAAGGGAACGAGCCCTTGGTCCCCAGCAACTCGCAGGCACGATCCTGAGGCGAGCAAAGCAGATACAGAAAAAAAAAAACCCTGTCTAATCGATAATTCTGTTTATGTGAATTCAAGAATAGACAAAACTACCCAGGACAGTGTTGCAGGCCAGAAGCCCCAGCACTTCGTGAAGGCTGAGGAGGAGGATTGCAAGTTCGAGCCCAGCCTGGTGAGTTAGAAACTACAGAGCCTATCTCGAAATCAGAAATAGGAGCGGGCTGGGATGTGGCTCGGTGCAAAGGCCCTGGGCTTCACCCCCCCCCCCCGCCCCCCGTGGCACAAGAGGTTTTCTGAAGGCTCAGACCAGCTGGGCCGTGGCAGGAACATAGGAACATCCGGCGGAAGGCAACTTCTCCACCTCCTGTCGCCAGAAAGCGGAGAGAAAAGGGAGAGCCGGGGACAGAGACACCTTTCCAGGCCATGCCCCAGGGACCCAGCTCTTTCCCCAGGCCCCGGCCTGGCTCCCTGTGCGTAGGGTGGGGCATGGGGGCCTGAGCCAGCCACTGGGTCAGGATTTTGCAAAGGCGCTTAACTGCCCAGGCTAGGTTCGAACTTCTGACCCTCCTGTTTCTGCCTCCCAGAGCACCGAGGTTGCACCCGCCTGGCTCAGCCTCCCCTCCTAACGGCATGGCGAGCCATGAGCTCACGGAGGGGTGAATCCACTAACCGTGTCACCTTCCAGATCCCCACCTGACCTCACGCGACTTTGGGGCCCCTGTAGGCCTAAACCATCACAATGATACGGCCAAGCGAGTGTGGGTCGCGGGCTCCAGGGCTGCGTCACACCCCGAGCTGGGGTGTCGGGCCCCAGCTGCCTACCCTCCTGTTCCTGTCTGGGGTCAGTCGTCTTTAACTCATCCTAAACCCGAGTTTTCCACAGGTAGAAAACGGCCCACTTTAATCCAGCTTCTCTGGGATCTGAAAAGGCAAATTCCTGATGGAAAAGGTAGGGACATCAGGGAACTTCACGGGACAAAGCCCGCTCCCGGTACCCCAAGGGGAGGCGTGCCTCGGTCCCGGGGCTAGAGGAAACCAAGTCGCTGACTGGCTTCCCAACATTCGTGGCCACTCCTCTGGCCGCCCGGAACATGAGTGTCTGCACTTTTCCTACACCACCAACCCAGCTCACCTGTCCTCTTGGTGGGACCAGAACCCACCTGGGCCTGAAGCACTGCCTCGTGCGATTTCTCCAAAACTAGACGGAAGGGGCTTCCCCCCCCCCCAAACACACCTCATGGGGACAGTGCCGGGGACCCCGGGAGGCCTGGACCGAAAGGCCCACGCTGCCTCCAGGGGGCCAGCTATCCCTTTGCCTCCTGCTGACAGTGCGGATGCCACAGTGGGGAGATGGCCCTGCGGACAGGTGGACTCCTGCTCTTCCCTCCCGGCCCTCTCCTGGGCCTGAAGGGCCGCGCAACCCCTAGGGACTTGCTGCCCTTTGCGGGGCCTTGTGCTGTGGCCCCAGGGAGAAGCAGGCACCTCCCAGGGCAGCCTACCTGTTAGGAGCACCCCCACCCCCCAGGTGTCTATTAAGGGATTAGCCTCGGGCCCAGCACGTGAGCAGGTGAGCGGCAGGACTCCACAAGGCAGCCCCAGGCTATGACTGCGTGAAATGAAGAGTGAGCCCCTTAACGAAGCCACGGTGGGACCCGCGGGAGCCGGGCACACACGTCCAGCACCGCTGGGCCCCGGCCCGTCCAGAGGAGCCACGTGCTCCCCGTGGGAAAGCTCTTCTGCTCATGTTCTTGTGTCCTCCGGGATTCTCCAGGGGGAGGTCCGCACTGGTGGGGAGCCAGGGCCAGCCAGCAGGCCGTGAGTGACGGCAAGCTGACAGGAGGGAGAGGCCAGTCCAGTGGCGCAGGCCTGTCATCCCAGACTCCGGGAGGCTGAGGCAGGAGGATCACAAGTTTGCGCCTAGCCTGGCAACTTAGGAACTTGGCCAAGGCCTTCTCAAAATAAAATATTTTAAAAAGTAAACTAGGCTGGAGGAATGGCTCAGCAGTTACAGCGCTTGCCTATCAAGATCTAAGTACCTAACTTTGATTCCACAGCACCACATAAATTGGGCATGGTGGCACACGTCTGTAATCCCAGCACTCGAGAGGCTGAGGCAGGGGGATTAACCTAAGGCCAGCCTGGGTTACATAGTGAGTTCAGGACCAGACTGGGTTACAGAAAAAGACCCTTTCTCCAAAAGAAAATTCTTTGAAGGGAGAAAGGATCTGTGGGTCTTGGCAGAGCATGGGACAAAAGCTCAGGCTGCACCCCGCCTGCTCCCATCCGGCCCCCTCCGCATCCCAGACAATCATCATTTCCTGTGTGGGTCTCACCTCAGGCAGAAAATTCTTTTTTTAATTTTTAATTATTAAAAAGGTAATGCATGCACAGAGGGGTGTGTGTGTGTGTGTGTGTGTGTGTGTGTGTGTGTGTGTAACAGTGCAAAAGGCTATATAGTACAAAATAAATCTTGGTAGAGCATGAGCTTACCGTGAGCAAAGCCCCACGTTCTGTTCCCAGCACCAAAGAAAGAACCAAATATATGAAACCCCCAGCCACCAGGGCAGGGCCTGGGGGGCCTGTCTCCATATCAGAAATAAATCAGAAATAAAAGTGGGCTCAGCGTGCAGGCCCTGGGCTGGGTCCTTAGTGCCACAGAGAAGGAAGGAAAAGAGAGAGAGAGAGAGAGAGAAGCCCAGAGTGGTGTCGGGGGATCAAGGACTGTGGGGTCCAGCCACACTGGTCCAGAACCCCTGCTGTGTCACTGGCTCAGTCCAGGACTTGAACCAATGCCTGGAGTCTGGTGGCCACAGGTTCCTAGCACACAATTAGAAATTTTTTCTAAAAATCCACTTGGTGAGTGTGAATCCTCCACATCAACTTCAGCGAAGTAAGACCCGGTTCTGCTGCAGGGAGTGTTGGGCTGGGACCCGAGGCGCAGGTCCTACCTCTGCTCCCCAGTCACTCCCTCTGGCCCTGCTCCCTGCTGTGGACACAGCCGCTCTGCCCCCCACAACCTCCGCCATGATGTCCTGACCTGGAGCCAGCGACCTTGGAACTGAGTCCCCAGAAACCGTGATCCGAATGCAGCCCCTCCTCCTTAAGGTGTGGGCGTCGCGGGTCGAGACCCCTCACGACAGCTGCGTCACCACCTCAAGGGTGGCTCTAAAGGGTAGCAGAGACGGTGTGTGCACGGCCCTCACCTAACCCGCACACACGCGTGGGAGGCGCCTGGGGAGCCGGGACTCGTGCCCGCAGGGGCAGCTTTGGAACGTGAGTGTCCAGTGTTCCTTAATGGTGGCTGTGGCTGAGGCAAGACCCAGGGAAGTGCCGAGCCTGGGGACCGGGAGATGGTGTAAGGTGCATGCCGGACCCCAGGGAAAGGCAGGGGCTGAGGGAGGGCGGGCGTGTGGACCAGCAAGGTCCGGCCGCCCCGGCCCTGGCACAAGGCCCGCCAGCCTCTCCCAGGCACAGGCGGTGTGGAAGAGGCTTGCGACTTTAAACACTCTACTCATGGTTTCCTTTCACTGGGCAGTGAAAAATATAACCGGGACACTTAGCAATGGTTCCAAGGATGTTCTTGCTCAAGAAAATGCTAACATAGGCACTTGTTTATAAGTGAGTTGAGCTGGGTGGAACAGGGCACACCTGTGATCCCAGCTCCCTGGGAGGCTGAGGCAGGAGACTGCTAGTTCAGGCCCCGCTGTTCAATTTGGCAACTTAGGGAGAACTTAGCAGAAAATAAAACAATTAGAAAAAGAAAGCTGAAAATAAATGCAGTTCAATGTGAAGGCTCTGGGTTCACCCCCAGCACCACACAACACACACTTTCA